>JACXGI010001263.1:81453-98010 GCA_016801175.1 Esox masquinongy | reverse complement strand
TGTGTGTGTGTGTGTGTGTGTGTGTGTGTGTGTGTGTGTGTGTGTGTGTGTGTGTGTGTGTTTCTATGCTTGCGGCTGACCGTGTGTGTATTGTATGAGATGTGAATGTTTGCCAATGCAGTAAAATACAATATCTCCTGGTCATCGCATGCTGACCATTTTCCACTTTGCTGAATTAATGATATGCTCTCATCTACTCCAGCTATGCTACTTTCAACATCATTACTACCCTTTACAGTTTGATTTTTTTCCATATTTGTTTTATTATATTGGTCAGTATACTAGTCAGTTTGTAAACTAAATACGTTCTCAGTTGTAAGGGATGTACTCTTGGCTGCAAACTATCCAACCGCTACCAATAAAGTACCTCACCTAAGTTGTCATTCACACAGCCCAGTTAACTGTAATGATGAAAACTGTCAGCCTCATTATCGAAAGGTCTTTGTCAGAGATTGTTGAGCCATTGTGGAACGAATCGCACAGAACAAAATTGCTTCGCTGAATATAACACATTTGGTCGATATCACTTGGGGCTGTATCACACGACAGCATTTGTCCTGAAATATATTGAAGAACACTTATGCCAATATATTATTTTATAGCATAGCTATCTAGCTGCTGTGTTCTGCTGTGTTTTCTTCAGGGAGCCAACCTCTTTCACACCTCTTTCACAGTATGAAGAGAAATGTATTGTCTAGGCTGCTTGTTGAGAGTGAAAAAGGTGACAAGATTCCTGTAGTGAAAGCTGAGGAAGTCTTTTTAAACATGTGTAATATCTTTGGTTTAACCAAGTATGGAGACGTTGTTGCTGTAGCAGTAATTTTATGCAATGTAAACTCATTCTGGCCATGGGCACTGGTTGTTTATTCAGTGGCATATATCGCTGATACTTGCTAATACAAATAAAATGTCTTTCTTAGGGCTAACCAAGGACATTTTTGGAACAGCAGGGATAGGCCACAAAACACGGAATGTTGGGACATAGGTCTAGTCAAAACAGGTCAAATTGGTATTTCCTATAGTCCATATAAAAATTGAAAAAATATTTAAAGTAGGAAGAAGTATGAAGATGTATAGTGTGCTTATTGCCAGAACCATGACAAGAATTGACTGAGGCTGAATGACCTGTTCATTCTACCGGGACCTTAATGAGTTTCTCGGCATATGACACACACCTGTGCTTTTGCATGTGAGCGTCAAGAGTGATTGAGGAAAATGCAATTAACTTACTGCTTTTATTGATCTTTATTTAGATAATATGTATATACTTTCTATGAGCTACCATGTGTTGCCCATTTAAAGGCGTGTGGACACTGAAAAGGTGCATGCTGTGGACACTGATGAGGTGCTTGCTGTAGACACTGATGAGGTGCTTGCTGTGGACACTGATGAGGTGCTTGCTGTGGACACTGATGAGGTGCTTGCTGTGGACACTGATGAGGTGCTTGCTGTGGACACTGATGAGGTGCTTGCTGTAGACACTGATGAGGTGCTTGCTGTAGACACTGATGAGGTGCTTCCTGTAGACACTGATGAGGTTCTTGCTGTGGACATTGATGAGGTGCTTGCTGTGGACACTGATAAGGTATGTTTTGTAGACACTGATGAGGTGCTTTAATACTGATGAGGTGCTTTTGATAAGGTGCTTGCTGTGGACACTAAGGTGCGTTTTGTAGACACTGATAAGGTGCTTGCTGTGGACACTGATAAGGTGCTTTCTGAATGCATGTATCCCTCAATTGAAACCTGCAACTTTCTTTCTGCTTGTCTGTCACAGCTTTTAAACTGAAACTCTAAAAGGTTATATGCAATAAGGTACATTTTATCTCTTGTTTACTCTCTCTGGTACTCTAAAAATTCTCTGTGTGGATGTAGAGAGGCTCAGATCAATAGTTTTTTTTCAACATTTTCTTGGATGTGAAATAACTGGGAGACATTTGTTTCTGTGAGTTGGCTCTAATTTCTGGACAATACAGCAGTGGAGTAATGGAGTTTGTTCTTTTAGAGATAAGTATGCTAGTTACAAGCAACCTTATATTTTAAGAGATATTTTGAAGCCATCGTTACACAGTAGTTGTCATATACTTAACCAATACTTAATGTGAACTTGATTGTTGTCTTACAGGGTACCAATGCTAGTTTGATTAACAAATAACCTTTCTGAATTGTCATAATTTTCAGCATTCTCAAATTCAGACTGTGATTTAGGTAGCTAATGAAGCATCCCAATGAAAAAGAGTCTGACATATTATCCATAGTCTTCCTATTAATGTGTTATCAGAGTCACCAGCTTGGCCTAATAGTTCTTTCATGCCACCCACATATTTACATCTTGGGACCTCTGAATTGTGAGTGGCAATTTTCTCTGATAGTAAAAGACCAATTTTCTGGCCACCGCCTCAATCACCCCTGTCACATGCGAAGGTATTAGATGCGTGTTTTGTGTTGAGAATCTCCTCCAGCTCCCGATAAATGAAGAGGTCTCCCTGTCACTGCCACTCAAGCCTTTTCTTGTCACGTCTGAGGATATAATATCATGTTTTCCCCTGACAACCACAGAAATTATCGACCTGAGCCATGTTCATTTTTCAAGGTGACCAGACGCTCCTTGTTGAGTTGCAGCTTCCATTTCAATAATCAAATGCTTTAGTCTAAGCCGAATTGCCTGTAAAATATTGTTTTTATATTTTTGTTCAAACAAGAGTTTTTATGAGCAGGTTCGATGAGCAATGCATTATAACCACTGTCTGAATATTCATGTGCCAGGGTAGATTTTGCGTTGCATAATTTACTGGTATACCAACAACATCAGCTTCCAAAGATGAATTTGAAATTAGGAGACACACGCATATTAGAGAGGATAAGTACTGTAGTCTGCACGATGCATTGCTCTCCACACTGCAATGCTTCGAGGGGGCTCCCTTGAGAAAGAAGCTTGCACTAGCTCGGAAGGTAATATCTTGAATGTGAGATTTCTTAGGAAGTTTATAATAGAAAATAATCATCTTGAGTATTCTTGTTCTTCAGGGAATACATTGTAGTGTGAAAAAAACCTCTAAGAGCAGTGTAAACAAGGGAAAAACACCTTTCTCAGGTGTCTGGCCATCATTATCACCTTGTCGTCAATGGGCTTGGTTTTAAACATTAGTGTTGCCAGGCTCCCGCAACTGCCAACAGCTGGTATCGGACATGTCCACCCTTTTAATCGTTCCCTCTCCCTGACAACTCCCTGGAGTTAATCATTCCGATTTATTGGTTCATAATTTTGTTGTCTTTTGATTATATCTGACCGTTACCTGTTGAAACAAGTCTGGATATGGCTTCTGTAAAAGGCCATATCATAGTATCAGAACCCCATTGAATGTGCTGTGCTCAGCTGTGCTGTGGCCTCCACTCTAACAGGTGAGAATCCTGTACTCTCAGCATCACGTGCGTGGTTACAGTAAAAGTGGTGCTTTTCCCTGCTCAACCAATCACGTAGCCGCTGGGCAGCTCTTGCCTGTTGCCATGGTGACCGCCTGTTAATATTCTGAGAGAGTTTCTCTCTGACAAGAGACCGCTACTTGCTAAAGAAGAGAAATCGATTGGACATTTCCACCAGTGAATAAGGAGCTCTGCAGCAAAGCAAAAGTTAGAGTGGACCTTGCAGTCACAATGTGGCTTTCCACAACATTGGGAATTGTTAATTTGACAGGAAATGACCTTGACATCTTGATGGAGCAGTTTGTTTGGTAAAAACATTGGTGCAATATGTCACCCTGATACACTGCCATCGAGCCATTAAGCACCTGTAAAAGGGTGCCGCACAGTCAGGTCCGAAATTATTGGCAGACATGATAAAGATTTGTAAAATAACCATATAAAATAATACATTCTGTATATAAAGCTATATTGTATGCTAAGAAATAATGTGAAATCGTATTCTTTCATGCTAGTATGATTGTTTAGTGAACGGAGATTACCCAACAGGAGTCAGAATGATGGCAAACTTGTCTTTTTTGCTCCAGCACACTCCCTGTGGAGGATAAAAACACTAAGCCATTTTTTATTGATGCATGAGGATACAGATCCCATGCCATCCATTGTTAGCTGACCGTCATTAAACCATGCCTTGTCGTTTAAATGACATCATGTGGTACCGTGTCCTAGCTGTCAGTCAAACTCTGCAATAGTTAAGCCAAAACCGTACATTTAGTCATTCATTCTGAGTTGTTAAACTCATTTAAAACCTATTCACTGTAGAAGAACTATTGTGTGTACCAATGCATTTTGAAATACCATTGGTTATGTATTAGTGTAAGCAGTATTTTTAGATACTTTAAATCTTTAGAAGTATTTCCAAGACAGTATTTTCTAATAAATATTTGTGTTTTTTGGAGCTGTTTTGTGAATAGTTATGGATTCACTTAAGTTTTATTTAGTTGTCAAATGTGTGTCACAATATGATACTTCACATTGGTACTTTAATCAAATCCAAATCAAATCATATTTGATCTGCCACAACAAGTGTACGTTAATAGACAAATGAGCTAACAAGCCTTTTCCCAGTGCAGATTTAAAAAGTAAGAGAGAGGATATACCATAAAGAAAATACATAATATAGAAACATTTGGACACATGGAATATGTGCAATGAATGACAAATGACAATAGCTTCACAATAGACATTGAGTAGCTGTCCCAGTCAATATGCTGTGGGGCAAGGTTGTGGACATACAGGTACATGGGGTACAAACAGTAACAGCGCCATATGTGGTTTTGAGTGTAAAAGAGTGTGTGTGACATCAGTATGCATGTGTGTATTTGTTATGTGTTAAGGAGTGTGTGTGGGTCCAGTTTATAGACATTAAGTCAATACTAGTGCTGATCCAGTTATTTTCCAGTCATGTTAACGAGCGTATGGCTTCAGAGTAGAAGCTGTACAGCGTCCCGTTGGTTCTGGACATGAAGCGTTGGTACCACTCGCTGTGCCTGCAATGCGATGGTATAGAGCACACTATGACTTGGTTGACTGATGTATTTTTTTTCAAACTATTTTTAGGGCCTTCTGACGCTGTATGGTGTAGAGGTCGTGGGGCACTCTGACCCAGTAATGAACTCCGCTGTTTGCACGTCCCTCTGAGGCGCAGTGCATGTGACGCACCAAGCGGCCATACGATTGGATAAGACGTTTTCAACTGTGCTTCATTAAAGTGGTGTTAAGGCCATTTTATATTTCATGACGCTTGGGTGCCCGCACCTCCTGCTAACCTGTTAGTTATGCCAGTGCTTGTACCCTTGGCCGTCTTTATCCTTAAAAGTGGTTAGAGCCCTTTTCCTCTGCAGTTTCTCAAAATAGTAGGTGGGCTCTCTAAATTCACTTGGAATAATTCGAGGAATATTGACATTTATTCTTGGAATTCTATACAAATTATTTAAAGAAAACTGTGTATTAGAAACACTGATGTTTCAGCATTCCTTCAGAGCCCTTGACCCGTCAGACGGCCGTGCAGATTTGCTCAGTGCGGTCTGGAGTTTAGATTATCATTGAACACAGGCTCTTTGCAGTAGACCCAGTGTCTGCAGTCATCGTTGCTGATCAGAGAATGCACTTTCCTCTGGGCCCACAGGTATCTGCTAATACGTCCCGGTTTGGTCTGCAATGTGACAACAAGAAGAATGGATTGGAGACATGCACTGGACGACTTTTCTTTTTTACAACTAACCATTCAAATACTGAAATGATACATTCATTGTTTTTGACTGTGTATTTCAAACTACGAAAAATGATTTATTTTAAATAGTCAAATATACATGCTAATATACATACCAGGTTTGAAGATGTAAGACCCATGAAATCCCTTTGCTTTTTCATGTGATTAGTATTTTTATGTTGATGCTGACCCTGCCTCCAGTGAAAGAAGGCTGTGTCATTAAATGCACTGTAAACTGTGTGATATATCACATGAGATTTATATAGCAGGAGTCTGGTTTGGTTCGAGAGCTATTTTAGGAGGTCAGTTCCTCCACTATAAAGAATGTCCCCAAACAAATGATCCGTGCTGATGATCCTCTGAGTAGAGGGACATTTTCCCACTTTTTATCTCATGATCTATTCCTTTCGGGTGGCTATTTGAAGATATGGGATGGATATTCAATAGAATATGCATTATTTATCCCCACCTGTTTAAACAGTGTCTGCTGCCCGTTGTGATTCTGTAGTGGGACTTAGCTATCTTGTCCCGTTGACCCTGTCATCGTTTACAACCATTCAGCTGATGACAGTGAAGATGGAGAGGCCCTGGAAAAGCAATGCAGGTCATGTTTGCTTTGAAGCGCTGGGATAGGCTGATCTGCAGGCTTATAGATGGAGCTAAGCTAATCCACATGCTTTTCAGGGCACTGGATCTGAAGGAATTTGCTGATCAAACACCTGGTGACAACAGTGTGTGTACAGATTAAAATCCTTATTCCTTTTGGGTCCTTTCCCCCTTCCTTGTCTGTTCCTATGCTACTACCCAAGGGGCCCCCTGTGCCTGCTTTCTTTTCCCTGTGATGTCTAACGCAACTATATCAAAGGATCAAAAGTGTACTTTTCTGTTTGGGGAAGTCAAGTGTTGGGGAAGGATTCAATTGGAAGGAACAGTGGATGAAGTTAACCAAATTGGTTTTCATGTGTTTGATTCAGTGTAATAAATGATGCACTAACAAGCTTTGAGGAACTTAGGATCAATTTCAAACGATATTTTGGGCACCGAGAGATGAGATGAAACAGCGTGTGTTGATTTAAAGGGAAAGCAGCCCCCAGAAACATAAATCGTTAAACTCTTATTTATCATTTGGTGAAAGCTTTTAGTTGAGCTAGCTAGGTTACTAACAGGTGTTAGCAGACACTTTTCATTTTCAAATGGTTATCATAGCAACCATGGCTGTTTGGCTGGCCCTCATCCATCACTTAATGTCCATGACATTCACAACCCGATTTGTGACATTCAGTATATGCAGAGACCGTACCTTAATACTGGCAATCCTGATGGCACTTTATTACATATTTTACAGAAAGTAACAACAGTTACTCTCGAACCCCCTGTAATGCAGTCATTGACCTTTAGTTGGGAGAGACAGCATTAGTTCTAAACAAGCCCAAGAAAAGCCTGAATGATTTCATATTGGACTTGATGGAAACAATTTAGATGCCCTTCTCAGTCTGTGAAGTGCAATTATTACTCAATTCAAGTCAGTTCTTGTCTTGAATGAATAAAATAACAAAAGCCTTGCACAGTGTAGCAGACCCTTTTTAACATGGCCAGACCCCTGATTTGAAATGGACAGAGGATGTACCACACCCCTGGAATTTCAGACACACCCTTAATAAAAAGCATAGTACTGTCAATACTGGTCAGACAACATGGAAGAATATATTTTATAACTGCTCATGGTCTCAAAATAAACCCCTTTTTTGTTGGGTTGAGGGAAGGAACTAATGTATCATGGTTAGGGAAGAGTGGTGTGGGTGTGTGTCCTTGCATGCTGTTTTATGTTTTTATGTGCTCACATGCCTTTTTCGGTGTGAGGGGAAACCAAAAGGCATATTGACAAGTCTCTGTTGTTTTGAGAGAGAATAGGGCTGTGTTGTTAGAACTCGAAGTTGGCTGAGTGTCAGTTTTCATTCACCTGTAGCAGAACCCAATATCCTATCTGTTCTAACAAATTCACCTCAGCCTTACAGAACTTGGTTTGGAATAGAGGGCTAATTTGATTAGTGCCGTATCGTCGAACGGTAATGTGGGGGTAGTGAAAATAATGAGTTCTAATAGCAGTAGACATATCCACTGACTTTCGTGGTCATTTTTCTGGCTATGGCTGTGAAAACAGTTCAGTTCGTCACTTCTCCCCTCTCAGCCTCGACCTCTAACCTCTGCCCCGTCCCTTCACTAGGTGTGCTGAGCCTGCCGGACAGCCTGAACCTGCACAGAGACCAGCAGCGGTCAGGGAAGGGTGGTGAGGGCGTGGTCTACAGTCAGGCTGACCTCCGCACCCTGGAACAGTCTCTACTGGCCACGCGTGTGGGAAGCATTGCTGAGCTCAGTAAGTGTGATTTTTTTATTTATTTATTTATTTTTTTTTACCTGCATTGCAGTAAAAGTTAACCAGAGTTACCTAAGCGCATAAAATCTAGAGTTGCTCTGTGAGATATATTTCTTTTAAATCTTTTGATTCAACTCGAACTGTAATTTCCATATTTCCGTTTTCAGTGAATATTGGTGGTTCAACTCTAAGCTCTGAACTCGGTTTATATGCATAAGGTTTTTAAGGACAAATGAATATGTATGGTGAGTAATCGTGTTTGACTGATATTTTAGTGTTGAATACTCGTCGTGAAATGCACCCTCCCCATTCCAGTGGGTGGTTGTGGTGGTCTGTGGTCAGACCTATGTTATTTCACTGTTCCACTCCCCAAATTTCTCAAGAAGGGGAGGGATACATTATTCCCCGACACACCCTGTCCAGGAACTATTCTGTTACAGCTGCTCCAACAGCTGTTTAGTAATCCTGTGATGGGCTCCCCCCCCCCTTAGTCTTACAAAGAGTGAAGGGAAAATTTTCCTGAATTTCCCATGTTCTCCTAATCGATCCCCCCTCATTCTCTGACCGTGTGCGAAAGGATAATCATGCCAGACTTTTTTTGATTTCTGTGTATCAGTGTGTGTTTCTGTCTAAAGAGTGTGAAGTGCCCAAAATCAACAAGTCTAGTATATAAGGTATCTATTATGGAAGTAAGGAGGTAGTGTCACACAAAATATGCTCAAATTGACTGTAGTTACTAATTAAATGGATTTAAGCACATTCAAATTATATTGCTTATTACCAATTTGAGTGGCCCATGTTTAATCCTATGGTTTGTGTAAGACTCTACTGTATTTCCATTTGATTCTTGATTCATATTGATATTGTACTTTATTTTCATGGAGGGTTAACAAGTATGCATTTGAATGTGTCATGTAACATAACAATCAACTTGGATCTCAACAATGCTAAAATATTAATGTTGAAAATATTCTGTGGTCAATAAAAAAAAAACGCAAACTGGACAAAAACATTTGCATGATACTGTGCATCTTGGATTTAATTTCAAACTGTGATAGTGTAGCAATTTCCAATGAACTAATCAATGAACCCCGCCATGAATTCACCGAACATTTTTCCAAAATGCCACCTCCCATCACCTCACACAATGTGCCCAATACACGTTGATTCGATTTTACCATAGCACTAGTTCAGTTTAGTAAATGCAGTAGCGATTTTTTTTTCTTCCAACGACAAGTGAGATATCCAAGTAGAACCAGAAATAGAGTTCTCAGGGAAATCTCCCACATTTCCTTTTATGGCCACTCAGTCCTTCTGAGGGTAATCCTTAAGGAGTAAAAGAAGTGTGGTGCGCACGTCATCGGCACTGCAACAGTTAACAAAGTAAGTATGGAAACAAACTCCACCCACGGCAGTTACAATGCAAATGATGGGATGATGGCAGCTCTTCTGTATTCTTACAGATGATGCTGCAAACAGAAAAGCATTCCCATCACCCACCTGGTTAGACCAAGTAAAAACAACACCATCTGGCCAGTGTTGTTAATTTCCCATCCCGTTCTTCATCTCATGTCCTGTTTCACCAGGTTTGTGTTCCAGCTGGGCCTTGATGTCCAGTGTAAACACTTTGTTTGTTTCAGGAGATGCACATGGTGTGGGAAATGTTTCCTCAAATCGGGTTTAAATTATACAATCCCGTTTCCAGAAAAGTTGGGCGCTGTGCAAAATGTGAAGAAAAACAGAATGCAATGATGTGCAAATCGTTTAAACTCTATATTCAATGGAAAATATTGCAGAGACGACATATCAGATATTGAAACTGATATGCTATTGTTTCTTGAAAAATATATGCCCACTTTGAATTTGATGGCAGCAACACTTTTCAAAAAAGCTGGGACAGGGGCAACAAAAGACTGGCAAAGCTGTGTAATGCTAAAAAGAAACCTGGTGGAACATCTCACAACTAATTTGGTTAACGTCACGTCCTGGCTATGCCCCTAGCCATCTCTGTGCTGGGCTGGGGCCATAGTCAGGACAGGACAGTAGGTGGTGCCTCTAGGCACCTCTATCCATTTTGGTCTCCCCAATTGGAGGCAGGTGTAGATCATTGCCTCCAATTGGGGATCCTACTTATGTTCAATGTTGGGCCACACCCGGTGTGGTTCATTTTGGTTTTATGTTTGTACATACTGCCCCACGTCACTGGTTGCTGCTATTGTTTTGTTTCTTTTTCATTAAAACATGGATTTCTACCACCTTTTCTTCTCTGTGCCTGTGTCCTACCACCACAACCGTGACAGTTAATTGGCAACAGGTCAGTAACATGATTGGGTATAAGAAGAAAGCATAAGTCTTTCAGAAGTAAAGATGGGGACGGGTTCACAACTCTGTGAAAGACTGCGCAGGCAAATAGTGCAATAATTTAAGAATAACGTTTCTCAATATAGAATTGCAAAGAGTTTGGGGATCTCATCATCTACGGTACATAATATCATTAAAAGATTCAGAGAATCCGGAGAAATCTCTGTATGCAAGGGACAAAGCTGAAAACCAATACTGGATGGTTGTGATCAGGCAACACTGCATTAAAAACTGACATGATTCTGTAGTGGACATCACTGCATGGGCTCAGGAACACTTCCGAAAAATATTGTCTGTGAACACAGTACGTCTCTGCATCCACAAATGCAAGTTAAAACTCTACCATGCAAAGAAGAAACCATATATCAACATTATCCATAAACGCCGCCGCCTTCTCTGGGGCCGAGCTCATTTAAGATGGACTGAGGCGAAGTGGAAAACAGTCCTGTTGTCTGACTAATCAAAATTTTAAATTCTTTTTGGGAATCATGGAATCATGGCTCAAGAGTCCAGGTGCTAAACTGGCCTGCCTGCAGTCCAGTACCTGTCACCCATTGGAAAGATTTGGGGCATTATGAAACGAAAAATACGACAAAGGAGACTCTGAACGGTTGAGCAGTTGAAATCCTATATCAAGCAAGATTGGGAAAACATTTCACTTTCAAAACTACAGCAATTGGTCTCAGTTTCCAAATGCTTACAGAGTATTGTTAAAAGAAGAGGTGATGCAACACAGTGGTAAACATGCCCGTCCCAACTTTGAAACGTGTTGCTGGCAACAAATTCAAGATGGGCATGTATTTTTCCAAAAACAATAACATTTCTCAGTTTCAACGTTTGATGTTGTCTTTGTACTATTTTCAATTAAATATAGGGATAAATGATTTTCACATCATTGCATTGTTTTTATTTGCGTTTTACATAGCAAACATTTTATGAAACTGGGTTGTGATACATTCTTTTCCTTTTTCATTTTACTCCTTGCAGCTTATTATTCCATATTCAACCATTTATGAATACAAGTTTTGGGACAAGGTAATATCCAATAGGTGAATCCTGTATGGACAGTAGGAAGGTACAGTGTTAGTGAAACCCAAATTTACATTATTTAATTCACCCAACAGAAAATGATGGTAGACCATAACACAACAGAAGATAGAATACTATAAGGAGTATCTGAAAGTGTAGTAAAAGCTGTTGATAGAACACAGATGTGATGCTGGTTAGCTCTAGTACAACCCCAAGCCTCCTGGAAAACCCCAGAATAAACAGCTGTCAAAATATTTACATAATTGTAACCAAGGTCAATTACAAGTTATTGTACAATAAACAAAAGTTGCCATGCAAAGCATTTTGTCAGTCTATTTTCATTCTGGATTGCATCAGCTATTAGGGACAAATGCGCTAAGCAGTTACAGAATCAAATTCAAAGACAGTTTTTCCACAATTTTGTATAAGCATGTTTTGAACTGAGGTGATACAGGATGTATAGTAGAAAAATAATGTTCAAATATCCAAATACATATGCACTTACTTGACTTTGAATCCATCTGCAAAAGTATGAATACAAATTACATCAATTACAATGAATTCAGCATATTAAGACATTGTTTTCAGGAGAACTGCATAGGTTGCAAATGGGTTAGCTGTTTCTGTCATACAGTACATTTATTTACATGGAAGTTATTTAGCAGATGCTCTTATCCAGGAGTAATTAGGATTTAGTGCATTGCTACCGGGCATATATCACATTTGGAATTTGAACTAACAACCTTTTGGGTGTTAACCCAAAGCTTTATCACAACGTTAACCAATATGCTTGTAGCTGAAACATCAGAGGTGCTAGAGACATTTCCATCACTTACTATTTTCCAAAAGCATTTACTCTGAGAGATCATCGCATTCTACAAGCCCTACGCAATGCAATATTGTACATGAATGCATTATACCATTGGATTCGTGTAAGTAAGACGGTCGCAGTAAAAAACAAGGGAAGTCTTTACCACAAGTATCCACAGAGTTATTTTTAACAGAACTGATTTTGTCATGTTCTCTCGAGGGCAAGACTCTCAACTTATTGAAACATGCATGACCAAACTTTATGAAAAAAAAAATCTAATGGGGAGGATTGAAATGTGGATCCTCTCTGAAATTTGCCTATTCGGATGGGAACTTAACTACTACGGTAACCTGCTAATAAATTGACATCCCCTGAACCACTTGATCACCTCTTATTAGTTTCTTTGTCACAGAAGAGAGAGGACACAGAAGAGATGATTTAGGAAGAACTGTTAAAGAATGAGTAAATGCCCTGACTTGGTTTTACATTTTCTTTCCCTTTAGTTATTCTTATATTCTATTTCCAGCACCAGTGATTTTGCTCTGAAAGCAACAATGATTGTTTAGTTTCAGGGTGGTTGACATATTGTGCCCATTGGGTACAGTATAGGAAGGCTGTTCATCTGTACGCACAATAAATACCTTGCCGTGGTCGAAAGCAGCCACTAGAAAAATAGTGTTGTAATAGAGTACAGGCGTTTACCATTGAGGCCCTCATTCCAAAGTCTGGGTGTGTCAGCCTGCCACAGATGTATGGCTTCCTCTCAGAAATACACCGAACAGACTATAATGCACTTTCTTTAAAATGAATTATCTTCAAATTGATGTCATATGCTGAACAAATCACTTTTTGTATCTAACACATGAGTGCTGTTAAACTATGTAGAACTTCAGGAAATCAGCTTTAAAAAATCCTAGGCTCAAATTAAACCAAAAAATGCTCTTTTATGCAGTGGTCCAGTATTAGGTCCTAATGTTTTATGTTGGTGTCACTACTTTCTTGCCTAGGGCTCACTTGAAAAGGATGTGACTATTCTGGTTACGTAAAGAATAGGTGGAAGAGAAAAGGAATGCTGGTTGTGTATTTATTTCAAATAAAAAAGGTGAAAATAGAGGCCTGGAGGAAAAGAGATTTGGAGCACCTGGTTTAGCCCAAATGGTTTTCTCTGTCCAGTTGCATGGGTATTTAGGTTGTAATTTATGCCGTTGTTTTTAAGTATGCTAGCAAAGCTTGGTTTCAAAGCTTAGTTGTTCCTTTTGTTGAAAAAAACATTCCTTTGTCCAGTAAGTAAAAGCTGCAGTAACTAAAAGAACTACAGGATACAATATTTGAAATAATGTTCTCTTCCAGGCGGTGATTCAACCACTTATCTTCAATGTTTTCTTTCCTTTTTCTAAGAGGGTTATTTTTTAGTTAAAAGTAAGATGATGTTTATGTATCTGCGTCCATTTAGGAAGCTAGAGGTATTTTCACACGCGAATGCTAACTGGCTTGTTGAAAGAAGTGTACATGTTTGCAGAAATGTTTATAGCAATTTCTTTCTAACTGCATTCAGAGGCATCAATAATATATAAAAGGACTAAATACAAAATAACCATTGGCAAAATCCCAAAATGTCTTTTAGATTCTGTTGTTGCTCAGAAACCTTACAAATTCGAATCAATTTAAATTCCAAGTGAGGCTTGAGCAGCATATTGGTTTAAAACAAATTAATTGTTACTTTCAGTATAATTGCTATATTCTGTTATCAATTTTTCATGCACCATGTGACTCTACAATTACTCATAGGTGAGATGACCCACTTTGATCATGGAAACAAATCATTTATATTTTCCCCTTGAAAATAACCCACTAAATGTTCGGGGCTCCAAGAATAGCTGAGGATATGTTGTACTGACCAAATATTAGTGCCAATTATAGGCCCAGTGTTCAGTTGCATAGTTCCGGGTTAAGAGTTTGCTTGAGGCAGAAATGCTTAGTTAAGGGGTTTCACTCCCTTCCTCCCATTTTTCTCTGGCCTTACTAACAGGGCTTGGTGCCCTTGTCTGTCATTTATTTCATCTTGCAGACATGGTAAAAAAACAACACAGATGCAATCCTTTTAGAATGTCATACGGCACATTCAGCCATAGGAGGAGACAGCGATTTTCCTTATCTCTCCCTTGCCACATTTAGGAGGATGGCAAGAATGTTCTGTCTCAAACAGCAGTGCTCCACCCTCCCCTTTCATCTCACTCAAAAGACACTCTTTAATAAAGTCTCAAAGGCTGTTTATACTGCGTTAATTACCTGAAGCAGGATGGATACATTTTCTGGAGTTCGGTAAGCTTTGGTTGAGCGTGGAAAGCAGTATGTCCCTCATACACTGATACTAGATCAGTTTTTTCCCCTAAGCATTGTGGTGGCGAGGGGAGATCATTTTGTGAAGAACTGTAATTGGATCAATAATCAAGTGGTGGACCCAGAGCTCTTCCACCCAAAGAGCAAGTCTTATAACCTCATTTCCTTGGCTTAGTTTTCCAAACACAAGCTCTGATTGGGGATTACTATGTCTTTTGTCCATGACTGCTCTTTGACCCATGCTTAAGCCTCCAGTCAATTAATATTTTATCACTGACTTTGCCATACAGCCAGGTCTCAAGTGATGGATTATAATCAAGGTAGTGTATTGAGCATGTTTTGAATTTCCCTGGTACAAGACGTGCGTGTGTGTGTGTGTGCGCGTTTTTTGTGCGTACGTGATATTTTGCGAGTCTGCGTTTGGGTGTGAACATGTGTGGCTATTAGTTCATTCATTTCATGAGGGGTTCAACACCTGCAGGCCGATGATCCTCATGAATTTTTATCATCCATCAGCATAGCCCCGGAGAGCTAATGAAAACCCCACTGCCTCTGTTCGACCCTCTGGCTACAGATGTGTTTAATAATATTCTAGTATCAGCTACATCACCATTCACTGCTTCAGTGGATTTCAGATTATAGATGGATAATGCCCTTTTTAATATGCCTTCCCTCAGCTTAATGACAATGCAGGCTTAAGCGGTGCACATTATGAAAACAGAGCGTAGCCTATACTGTAATTGAGGTGGCCTGGCATAATTAGGCAGCGAGTGGGACTAGATGCTCCGAATTCTCGCTCCGCCGTTTTCAAAGCACTGAAAGGCACGGTCGTTTTTCAAGGGGAAGAGCCAGCATCTGTCGAAAGTGATACTTGGATGAAAGAGACTTGAGGTTTTTCAGAGACACTGGGGCTGATTCCGATGTGGACACCTTTCCTACGCATCATGGTACTTGGTATTCAGTAACAACCTAATATAATAACTTTTGATAAGAATAGGGGAACCAGAAGTGGGAGAGAGGAGAGCAATACATACTGTACTTTCCAGTTCTACTTTTCTCCAAAGTATTTTCCCATAATTTGCTAATTCAACAAAGGATGGTTTATTTCTTAGTTACTTTGTAATTACTATATAAACTGTTATGAACCAAACATTTTGTTTAGTGAAGTAACATTTTAATTGTACTATACACAGCAGGATAAAGAAGAAATGACAAGTTTCCAGTTTTACTTTACTAGAAAGTAATTTCCCTTAATTTGCCAATTGTAAGATAACATATGAAACTGCTTTACATTTATGATGAAATGGATCATTTAACAATTTTATTTAGAGTTTTAGGACCTCTAAAACAGTACGTATTTCAAAATAATTTGAAGAGACAATGCACTTTCATGACTCAGTAAAAGTGTTTATTCACCTAGCCTAGCTGGGCCATTGGTGGTTAAACTTCCCAGACTTTCAATGCATTTTTCCACAAAGGTGGGTACATTATCATGGAAAAAGGCAAGAAAAGCACAAAGGCTTTCTCTCCCATCAAGCTGAGCCTCTGACCAAAACCATGTTTTGGAAATTCTCATCTAAAGATAGTTATAATTTTTAATGGGCTCCGTCTGTCTCACCTGTGACAGGGCTTCAAAATGGCACTGTGCCAATTCTGAATTATATTTTTACACTTTTCCTGAATTCTTCACTTTTCATGCATATCCTCCTTGCAAAAGAAACATATTACCATAAATGACAACAACTGTAGCAATACTTTGTTTATAAAAGGTAGATTGACTTCTGCTTGGTTTTGTTGCTGCCTCTCAGATCTTCAGGCCAGAAGGTTCAGGGTTTGCCGACCACTCTGAATGAGTTCACTCTCCTTCCTGACTCATTACTCCAACATCACAGCTGGCTGCAGACATTGATCAACCAGGATCAAATCCAACATCACAGCTGGCTGCAGACA
>JACXGI010001263.1:21467-81353 GCA_016801175.1 Esox masquinongy | reverse complement strand
TGTTGGGCTGTTAAATGAAAGATCGCAGGTTCAAATCCACAAGCTGATAAGATAAAAAACCTTATTTTGCTCCTGAGCAAGACAATTAACCCTAAATGTTCGCAGGTTGTCGCTATAAATAAGAATGTGTTCTTAACATACCTGGTAAAAAAAATAGAAATAACTGCATACTGATGATTGACTTCAAGTGCTTTAACATTGCGGTTTGCGTTTTCAGCACCACAGTCAAATTAGAATATGACAATCTTGACAGAAGATACACCTCCTAGCTTGACACTAACCTTTTTTTAATCACATCCCAGAAGTTACAGACATTACAATTTCACCTTGCTATTCTATGCCAGTGATTCCCATTAACCAATATGCCCTAGCTCCACCCCTCCTTTTTTCTACCAGTCACTGATACAGTAGCTGCCATGGCTAATGTTATCATTTATTATTAAATAAATTAATGATATATCACTTCCTCATGGCAATGAACCAGCATTATTTTCTCTCATGTTCTGTTTCATAGTTCAGGAACACACATTAGAGGGACACAGACCTAGTGATATTAGGTCTGTGTCCCATTATAGTTGCCTCTCTAGATCAGTGGTTCCCAATCAGGGGTACTGGGTCCCCCAGGGTGTACTTGGCCTCTCCACAGGGGGTACTTGAAAACACTCATGACACCGTAGCCTTACTAGTGAAACTAACACGAGGGCTGACTTCAGGGTTACTCCGATCAGAGCAAAATTCAGTCGGTGGTGCTGTAACTGAAAAAGGTTGGGAACCACTGCGTGCCTCTATCCAAGCTGCATGTGCTGGAACATTTGAGCGTAGCCCAAATGGACAGCCGTGGACCGAATAGACTGACTCATCGGGGCCAGATCTGGCCCGCAGGCCGTATTTTTCCCTGGTGTAATTTAGAGGAGTGCTTTAGACCAATTTACCTCTAGAAAATTCAGTGAGGACCCGGTTTTAGGACCAAGAAGAGGCAGCTAGATTTTAGTCTGTAGTCTCCTGATACTATACAAAATCCATGATGCCATGTATCCTAACTAGGTTTAGTTAGGATTGGAAGCAAACAGCACAACAAAATCATTGCGGTGTAGGTGTCTATACTACATGAACATTGCTCTTTTTAAGCCAAAAAGCTCTATTTTTATCTGTCAATGGAAGCTGATTCCAATTAAAAAAAATGTTTGGCAAGACTTCTGAATAGCTTCCTCGGCATGTAGGTGGCATCTTATTGCAGTTTTGAAGACTTGGTGACCCCAAGATTCAACCCATTGGCAATTTTCCAAATGTGATCCATAGAGTTTTTTACATTTCAAATAATTTGTCTAATTGTGTGAGGGCAAAACACACTGGCATACTCCTCCAGGCAGGTTCATCACAGCTCCAGACTTTGCAATGGAGATTTGGAGGTACATTCAAGCATGTAGCTATTGTTTTTACAGACATTTTCTAATTTATGAAGGTCATCATCCTTTTGTCTCATTTTATTTGTCTTGTATGACCTTCCCTGGCTACAGAATATAAGGATTATTACTCCACTGATTTTTTTGCCCATTGCAATGTATCGATATATTAGCCTGGACTTGCAAAATCCATAAAGGCGTAACAACGCTTATTTAACTTTTGGAGGGTGAAATTTTTGTCATGGAACTCACACAAACATCTGACAGGCTTTTGTTTGAGGTTAACTGAGATGATTTTGCTATAACCAAGCATTTCAATGTGCCATTTCTGACAACTAATACAATTTGATTTAATGTGTTTGTGTATATAGTTGTAAGTTGCAGAATTATGAAAGAAACCAACAAAATAAACAAAAAATATAAGAATGACCCAAAACAATGTTAAACCAACAGACCAATTATGTTCCATTCAGTGCACTATACAAGAGGTAATTCCTGAAAGATTTTTAACTTATTTGGAGTAAGTATCACTTAATTTAAATTTCACAGGATGTGCTACTCATTAGATGTAGTAAATGGTGCCAATGTAGGTCCTCCCTCAGGGAGTTGTGTGACAGCTATTAGGAGAAAATGATGATGAGGAGGGGCCTCCTATCCATCTGCATGACTTTCCCATTATATTTCTGTGTCCTGGAAAAATCTGGAAAAATAGAAGCATGACGCAAGGCACAGAAAACAGCAGAGAGCAAGGGCATTCCAACCCATTTCCATGATCTAAGGAAAACCCTGGAATTACTCAAATGATCAAACAGAACATTTTAATTTTCTACTGTTTTCAAATTATAGTTACTACAGAAGGCGAAATTAAGAAAACAAATTTGGAGAAAATGAGATATCCTTAGCTATTTAGATACTTGAGATTTCACTTATGTGTCACAGCGTTACTGTACAAGTTTAATTCTGATCCAGATTTAGTCTAGTGGGAGATAGTTCTTACTAACATTAATACAATCTAAAGGGGCCTGTGGCACAAATCCCTCTCAGTCAGTTCTGGTGTGGATGAGCCGATCTCACACTCCTTGACCTTTACTCTTTCTTTGTGTTATTGTTGGCCACATTATGTGCGGTTTGTTTGAACAAATGTTTTATTCGCTACGACAAAACCAAAAACCTGTTGGGGTAATATAATGCATCAGCAGGTGTAGATTGAGGTCCCTTATAGCCTTGTATGACTTGGTTTGCATACATTCAATAGGTCTATCAGTGAGTAATTCATGGTGGTTTTTTAATATACCTGTTCGTTCTTGGTGGATGATGAACGGCCTGGTAATTAACTGGGATTAATACTTGCCAAGCTGTTGCTAATGCGCCCTCAGACAGAGTTCTGCTGGCCATGTTACGATTTTCTGATTAGATGTCATCAATTCAACCCCTGGGATAATGTAGTGAATGACATGTCATGGGGGTACATTGTGTCTAGAGCTCCAAGAGTCTGGCCTCTGGTCTGAAACCAAACAGATTACTGTATTCCCATTGAACAAGTCTGCCAAGACTCATCCTCACACAAACTTAATGTATTTTAGCCAATTCACCTTCTCTGTGACCATCACCACTGCTACTTGTGTTCAGAAATGTAACATTGGTCCCTTAATTGTATACTGTATATTCACTACGTACAGTGTACATAATGTATACTGTACTGTCCATAGTTTCATTCTTTCTAGCCCACATACCATGGGTCTCATTCGGACGTTTGTTTCCTTTCTTTACTTTAATCATGTCTGTATTTGATGAACATTAACCTGCATTGTTGGAGCTCGAAAACCAAGCATTTTGCTGCACCCACCACAAAATTGGATATTTTGCTGATCATCATGTGTATGTACTGGTATTGACATAATTTTTGAAATTAAGCAATGTAAGTGTGCAGGATTACCAAAACGCAGAGGGGACTCAGATACCATGTGACTTCAGAATAGAGAAGTCATTATCAGCCAACAACCTTTACCTCAAAAGATAGCTTCAAAAGTCAACACCATTGAATCTCTGAACTCAGTCTTACCATAGCTATGGAAAGGGCAGCCTGCATGAATAATCTATTCTCTTTGAATCTATGATTCCGTATCCTGAGATTTGGAAGCCTGAAGCGTTTTGAAGTTCTTACTTGAGTCCTTGCACAACAAGTTATCCACTACTCAGGAGTTTTGCATGCTCTATCCTTACTCAATGTACACGGTCTGTGACTTTGGTTAGTTAGTACGTATTTGTACGTTTTTTTCCATGCTATTTTGACGCATTGTATTTAAGAATTTTCCTTGAAATCCAATTACAGCAACCCTCCCCATTCTCTTAGGAAACAGTGTCCCCACTAATTATTTTCAACTGTCATCAATGAAAGGAAGGTCTGGACTGTGAGGGAAATACTCTGCCTTGTTCTCCAAGATTAATTCAGGTGAGCCAGTGTGTAGCGTTTGTGGGATAATTACATAAAGGAGATGAGTGCATGTCTTCCTGCCAACTACACCAATTGCTGGAACAATTAATAGAGAAAAAGATGCACTGATGATCCATCATTGAGCCCCTTAACTATTTTCCATAGGGGTTGTATTACTGGGGGAGATTTGCCTTTCGCCAGGCTATAATTGGAGCAATTTGGACAGTCAAATCCCTGCTATATAAGAGAAAAGACAGATTTGAGATTTGCCATTTTAAGAAACCTGATAGTGCCCTGACTTTCAGTAGCTGAAAGTTTGATCTCTGTTATATTGTCCCAAAAAAATCTGTCAAACAAGTGTAATATTTATGGTTGGTGTAATCTTTGGAGCTATCTGTCTGTTCAGTTGGGTGGTGGTGCCAGGGGGAGATAAGATCTCTAAGTTGTTGCTACTGAAATATCAGGTAAATTAGTTTGGTTTCTTTTTGTCCCGCTGAGCAGGGACATTCCGTTTGTTTATTTTGAAGCTACGAAGCTTTTAAAACCATTCCAGTTATTCTCTGAAGCTGTACTCGCGCACCTCATTAAATGGCACGGGGAACAGTGTGGTGGTGTAACTAATGTGAAAACGTGTCAGGTTACATGCCAGGCTCACGTCCTTTTCAGCTTTTCTGTCACAATTAGTTTGGTTTGGGTTCATCACCATTAAGAGCTCCGGGTTGTGTTTGGTCATCCAGCCAAAGCTGAATGTTTGGATAGACTGCAGAGCTGTAGCTCAAATTGGGACTAATCTCGTGTGACTGCAAAGCTAGGGGGTAATGAACAGACAGACGATCCCCACCCCTCTCAAATATAGAACAGACAACCTTACCCAGTGTTGTTCATTTTCAAAATGATTTTCTTCCAGACCCAATTAGCTGTTTCTGAGAATGTGTGCTTGCTCAGTTTGCTGTGTATGTTTATGTCTTATGAAGTGTTTCCATAGGCTATGTGGGTGTAATATCACCTGGTCCCACTGCCCATGGAATGAGAGGCTTTTAAAATGTGGACCTAGTTGTAGTGAACATTTTGGCTTTGAAGAGCAAATGAGTCGGATGAGGAGGTGTCTTCAATACAAAGACAATTCAAATGGAACTGCAATGCTCGTGTTGTTGTCATTCTTGACAGCTATGAAGCATTACACAAGCTTTTTCTCTGAGGAGGCTGTGTTTGGGTGTATATGTGTGTTGTTTTGTGTGCATGCGTGTTTGTACGCTTCTTTGCCACAGATTTACTTTTCATTACTCTTGCAGTAATAGCCTGGAGAACAACTTTTTTTTTGTCTTAAATTAAGTGTCCTGGTTAATTGTATCGATTAAGGTACACATTTAAGTGAGCCGTGAAATGGCCCATTGAGGCCAGACTTCAGGTAGCCTATGCGGATGGCAGTTACCTGGAGGTCAGAGCATCTAACCAGTACCAGAAGAAATGCTAGATTGAATCCCAAGACTACAAAGTGAAAACAAGACAGCTGACCTTTGACCGATGCTTATAGAGAGAGTCATCCACATCTCTCCAATTGGTTTGGTGTTTGTCCATTTTTTTGGTTTCAAACATCTATCTATATATCTATGCCAATCTAGTGTATTTAGGCTCTGTACTGTGTTCATATAATCTGATCATTTGAATTTCATAGTTTCTGCATATTACATGTACAAATCTCTTTATTTATTTTTTATTAGTTATCCCAATCCGGGGGGGATGCAGTCCGAGCTCACTGCAGTGTTTGTGTATACCGTAAGCAACAAGAATGACTAGCGCCGTTTTGATCAAACAATTTGCCAGAAAGCAGGACTGTGGGTGTGTGAGTGAGTAATTGTATAGTGATTTGGTGTGTGGCTGGGAAACCGCTTGAATGAGGGCGTGTGAGAGCTTTACCAAGGGAATCTAACACCCTTTAAGAACTGTAAGGGAATGACGTGTAGTGTATCCTATAGTTATGAAATTTAGAGTCCATAAATAGGCCAAATAGACAATCGTCAATAGTATCTGTTGTCAATTAACAACAACAACAAAGTATTTCAGTTACGCTGCTTAATCTGAGATAGTGACATCTTGTAGTGTGACAGAATCAGGCTTTTGTAGTTGAGATGTGAAAATGAAATTAATGTTGCTACCAAAATAGTTGTACTGAAAAACTTTTATCTGCCTACATGTTTTCAGTCATTGCTTTGCATGCAGACTGGAGAGTAAACACAGGTGGACTTTTTAGACACAGATGGGGATAAAATAATTTCGCTATTTAAAGCTTAGCTAAAATTTCTCCACAACCAAACATCTTCCCTGCTGTTGCGTTTCACCAATACTACTAGTTTTGTTCATTAACACAATAGAGTAGCTAGCCAGCACACACAGGATTTGGTTTTGTTTCTGAGATTGGGGTGTGATACACAGCCACTGTACAATTTATGTGTGAAACACTACACAAAGTGGGAAGACTATAATTCAAGTAGTTAGTCATCAAGGTAAATACATGTACGTCACAATTTTCTGGTTTTGTCCCTTCGTAGCTGATTTGGTGTCCCGGGCCATGCACCATCTCCAGCCACTGCACATCAAGAACCCCAGCAATGGCACACCGGTCCACCAGAAGAGCAGCTCAGTGCACTGGGAGCCTGAGGCCCTCTACACCCTCTGCTACTTTATGCACTGTCCCCAGATAGAGTGGGAGAACCCCAACGTGGAGCCCTCCAAAGTCACCCTGCAGACTGAGAGGTGAGCCCAAACCTTAACATACACGTGCTTGTTAAAATGCACCAATAGCGCGGAACAATAGCGCTAGCAATGGACAACAGTGTAAATGTAGTTAGGTAAAATACATAATTTGTACCAAAATAGCTGTAAAAACAGCTGGCTGGATGGGCCCAGAAATAAATAAATAAATGAAACACATGCTAATAAGAGATGTTGGCCTGCGGCCAGGATGGGTCCAGTGGTCTTAAATGCTGCCTGTGGTGCAGATGTGCTGCTAAAGCACGGGTTTCCGTTTGGTCCAGTGCTCTTTCAGTAAAAACTCTTCTTGCATGGGTTTAAATTTGTCCCATTGCTCTTTCGGCAAACACTCTCTTTGATTTCCCCATCGCAGTAGATCATAATGAGTTTTGCACAGCCAATATTCCCAAAAAGTTTGGCACATAACAGTACGAGAGCTTCTCCGAAATGTCCCAATTGAATGACCAATTGAGTAACCATTCATTCAGTTCAGTTTTTTATATTATTATTATAAATATTATTAATAATATATGAATATTATTATTTATCAAGCTGGGATTGATGGTTTGGTTAGCTGAGCTGGCAAGTCTGTTTCGTTACAAGGGCAGCTACTGTCATGATCCAGTAAACTTGCTAGCCTTTTCTGTGCATGTTAAACAGACTTCTAATGGACTGCTGTGACCTACCTATTTCTTCTATAATGCCAACATTTACAGTTGTATTTCTGAATTCTGTGCAGTCAAGGAAGTCCTTTTCATTTTCCTATTCATAAGCATTCATGAAACTTCATGAACATGCCTCACGCTTTTCTTGAAAAGCCTTAACAGAGATTCATGCATTCAACAGCTTGCCTACAGCTGCACATGAACTTTCAATTAATAACTTCAAACAGTCCTCAAATGTTACAAATATTGTAATACTGTATTTTGGTCATATCGCTGAGCCGTAATTCAACTTAAAACACTTGTATTTTAAATATGCTTCACCCTTACCATTGTGTCAACCAATATTATAAATTTTTCCTTTGGGCAGATCTGCCTTCAGAAAAAAAATCAATTTAAAAATATGAACCTACAAGGGGCAGAGGTAATTGAATAGCCATGGACAAAAAGTACTTTTTTTGTAAGTTAAAACCCTCCCACTATCCATCAAACGTTACCCTGAAAACCAAGAGTTAGGCCCATAAGATGTAGCTTGGTGTGGGTAGATTGGCCCTGATATCTCCCCAGGCTGTTGGGTAGATTGATGGAACCAGTGGGACTTTGCTGGGATGGACGGATGTCTTGGCTTCCCTCAGCAAAGTAGGGATAAAATGTATTTTTGAAGACCCTGGAGAGGGAGGTGAACGTTGGACAGCATGATGATTCAGCAGGCTCACAGCTCCCTACAGATTCGATGCTCTGTTTAGTATTCTGCTTAAAGGCTGGAGCTAACCACTGATAGGCAAGAAGAAAGACTTTAAGAGGGCAATAAACAGAGAGGGAGGATAGAGATGAGCTATTTTGCTGTGCGTAACTCTTTGTAGTCATTTAGAATGACTTAATTTGCCAATACATGTCAACAATATGTATACAAAAATAATACATACTAACTCAAAATACAGACACAATTACTAAACAAAAATGAAACACTCTGGAGTATAAACTGATTTAGAGTTAGGCTATTACTGAAGGGATATTCTACCTATATGAGGAAAAAGGAGCAATCCTGGACACATTCTTTTGCCAGTATATTGGGCACACCATTGCATTTATGAAAAGGCATAGCTTCTACAGGCAGTCATGTTTCCGTGACATGCTTCATAAAGCAGGCAGACGGGCAGCCTGTCACTGTTTGATTAACTGTAAAAATATGCAAAACAAGTAACCTGTGCAACTTTGAGCGTGGTATGATTGTCGATGTTAGGCTCGGCAGTTCCAGTGAATCTTTAATCGAATGCTCCCACCAGGCTTTTCGACCGGGTTTACAGGGATTGGTTAAAAGAAACAAAAACACATCCAGTCAGCAGGGGGCCTGTGGGCGAAAACAGCTTGTTGTTGAGAAAGGTCAAAGGGGAATGGCAAGAGTTATGCAAGCTAACAGGCAGGCCACAAACAAGCAAATAACAATACACTACAACGATTGTGGGCGGATCTTGGAACGCACAACTCGGCGGTCTTAACTGACCACTATGGCTACGCAGACAGTGCCGATGTGTCCACTCTGAAAATGCTGTGTAGTGGATCTATTAATGTTCCAGGTAATCAAAGGCAAGGTGCAGTGTAGTGGAACTATCAGTGTTCCAGGTAATCAAAGGCAAGGTGCAGTGTAGTGGAACTATTAGTGTTCCAGGTAATCAAAGGCAAGGTGCAATGTAGTGGACCTATTAGTGTTCCAGGTAATCAAAGGCAAGGTGCAGTGTTTGGCTCAAAGTTTAGTCTGGTAATCTCTGCAGGCCCATTGGCAGGTTTGTGAGGGCAACAGCACAAGTGAAGAAATGTTTCATGTTTCAGCCATGATTGACCTGAATCATTTGCCGAAAAGGAGTCTTTGAAAGATGGGTGTCTGAGGTAGGCAGGGTTGACGATGCTAGGGCTGCTCGCTTCGTTCCCTGGATGGAGTGCAATTGACAGCCCATGGCTCTCAACACATCGTACTATGCACTGCAATTTGTCTTTGGAGAGAGAAATTCCACACGTAATCTGGGCAGTAATGAAGCCTACCTAAACCCACTGCAAAATTAAACCTAAGTTACATTGGTTGCAGATTATTGGTTCACCTGATCATTTAAGTTATGAGTTTCGTTACTGGATGTAGTACCTAGAATGTAGGCTAATGGGCCTAAATAATGTGTCCATATATTCAAGATAGTGCTTCTCTGTGCTGGCAGATTTGTTTTAGCTGTTACCGAACAGTTGTCTCTGCCGAAGGATGACATTAGCCTGCAATGATTTTATTCTACGTTGGGCCTTACTTTCTTATACCCAGGATTGGAATATATGTGAAATATGTCTTAGAGTACCATACAGAGTTTTACCATGTGCTTTGACAAGAGGGAGTGGTTCATAAGCAGCTGAAGAATTCCCTATAGTTTTGCCAGAATTCTTTGCAGACAGCCTACTAGTAGGTGTCTTGGGGAAAGGCGTTGTTGTTAGTGGTGCCAAGCTCTAAAACTATGTAGATGTATAGCAATTGCATCCTTGTAGCTGTCCCATGTTCTCAGAAAGGGCAGAACTATTCAGGCCAATTCCATTTAAAGAAGTCAATTTTGTCTGGTGTTATGCACTGCAAGTTACGCTGAATTGTTTAAACAGATGTAGCTTAAGTTTATCACGTGTGGTTATAGATTTTGCTCACAATTTCAAATCATAGGGTGATTTCTTCTGAAGACCTGGATTTAATTATGTATACTTAATTATTAATATTGATTGTGTCCTCAATGCAACTGCACATGATAAAATATTTTGGAAAGTAGTCATCGATACAGCTCTAAAGATGTAACATACTGGTAATTGAGTATTTTGAGGCGTATAACCTACAGTCTTTTGCTACTGTACCACACTGACAAGTACAATTTAGATTTTTATTTAATTGAATGTAGACCAGCACCTATGCCTTTTGAATACACATCACCCACAATACTTAATAAATAATGAGAGGTTTTTATCTTCAGCATACAAAGCATCCATAATGAGTGGACCTATGACATTCAAAAGGAATCTTTCATCTCCCAACGTGGGTAATTAAAATGTTGCTTAGTCCCTGTGGCGATGAGTATGTGATTTCTGCTTTTCCCCTCAGATTAACAATTGGAAGGTTTCATAAGCATCCTTTTCTGCATGGCCATAGAGGACAATAGTAAAAAAGGGTTAAAATAAAAGACACCAGATTTTTGTATTTGGCTTTTTTTTTCTCTAGAAAATGTAATTAAAGGAAATAGTGGCTGAGAATGTTGTTGATATGCACATGTCAAACGGGGGAATCATTAGCAGATTTTGACTGAAGTAACCCTAGTAACAGCATCAATGGCTCAAGAAGTTTCTATACCAACCTAGCTCTGGACAAAAAAAAACATTTAGTTGACTATTGAACATTTCAAAGTATTTAAACTTTGGAACTACTTAACTGAACACATTTTTAGGCATTCATCATGATCTCGACAGAATGCACCATGGTTAAAAGTTTCAAGAACAAAGACAGTTGGCATTTTCTGTCAGCATGGTTTTGAAATGCTAATGAAGGGTCCACAGAGGCACAAGCCAAAGTATATATCAGTTGTCCTTGAGGAATACTAACACTGCTGTTGTACGCCTGTGAACAGCTTGATTTGTCTTGGAATCCCCACACCTAAGCCAAACGAACTTGGTTTTGGAAAATTCTAAAGGGTTGAAGAAACTCATCCGAGGAAGGTAATCTTCAGAGAGAATTTTAACAACAAAATCACGAGTTTGAATTAGGCAGCCTTAAATTAAGGAAAAATAAACTGATTCTGATGCGGCACATCACCAGTTCCAAACGCCACAAAATCAGAAAGCCTGCTGAACCAAAAGAATCTGAGTTGTGTGTGATGTCAGAAGGCCCATCTACTTAACCGATGAAATTAACGTTTTCCAAAGATCTTGTTCTATGAGGAATTTGTGCTGAATTCCTTGTGCGGATTTGAACCCGCGATGCATGTGCTCCGGGGGCAACAGCTTAAACACCGGAAGATGCCTGCTGACATCGCACATTTCGACTTGCTGAAAACATTTTCTCAATTGAAAAGGTTCGATAAGTTAGGCTCTCAAATGGCGCAGTGATAAAGTCACTGTCCAGCAGTATAGACGCGTCGTTGTGTCCAGGGTAGTCGACAGGATACAAACTGAACAGTAGCAGAGACACGTGATGTGTTTCTATGCGTGTTTGGTGGGGCGGACCTGAGGGGGGTGTACTGTGTTCATTCCTCATCGATGTGTACGCTGAGGAACTTGTGCCGTTCCACTTCGGCCCCGTCGATGCGGATGTGAGTCTGCTCGTCCCTCGCCTTCCTGCAGTTGGCGATCGGCGAGTTTTTGTTGCTGACGATGAGGGAGAGAATGTTTCCTGGCACCACACTACGAAGTCTCTGACCTGCCTGTAGGCGGTCTCGTCGTCGTCATGATCATGCCCACCGCTGTTGTGTCATCAGCAAGTTGATGACGGTGGTGGAGTCATGCACATCCACACGGTCATGAGTAAACATCGAGTACCGGAGGTGACCAAGCGTGCAGCCCTGGGGGCTTCCTGTGTTGAGGGTCAGCGTGGAGGATGTGTTGTTGCCTACCTTTACAACCAATGGGCAGCCTGTCACAATGCCCTGGACCCATTTGTAGAGGGAGACGTTCGGTCTCATGGTCTTTAGCTTAGCAATGAGCTTGGAGGGAAAAATGCTGTTGAACACTGAGCTGTAGTTGATTAACCAGGTGGGTGAAGGCAATTTGGGGTTTCATCTGTGGATCTGTTGGGATGGTATGCAAATCCAGCATGTCTGAGTACACTCCCTGGTAGTTAGTATGGCCCTCTGGCCTAGGGAATGTTAAAATGTTAAAAGTTGTACTCATATTGGCTCTGAAAAGCTAAAGCATGTAGTCATCTTAAACAGCCGATGCTCTCATTCATGGTTCAGTTTTACTAGCCTCAAAGTGAGCATATGAAGGCATGCAGCTTGACTGGTAGGCTTGCATCATGGTAGCGGCTAGGATTCCCTTCATAGTCCTTGAATTAATTTGCAAGCCCTGTCACATGATGACATAGTAGGATAACATCTTAGTCCTGTATTGACAGTTCGTTTAATGGCTTGTTTGAGGGTGAGCTGGGTGAGTCGCTTCTGGTTCTGTTATGTACTGTATGTATAGTCACCGTGGAGATGTCATCCATGGTCTCATTAATGAAGCCAATTCCTAAACGTAGTCGGATGGATCCCAAAACATAATTCATTCAAAAACCTGTTCAAAAACCTGTTGTGTATCTTAACATTTGATACATCCAACCCCTACTGTATTAAGACGGTCCCTGGTATTTCCTGTTTGAGTTTTTGCCTGTAGGCAGGAAGCAGGAAGCAGAGCAAGGAAGTTATGGTCTGATCTAACTATCAACTCCAGCACCAGTGTAAGCAAACTGCTAGCTAGTCGGCAATGTAATGATTAAAATAGATCATAAATAAAACATTTAATCAACAAAGGATTGAGTTTTCAAAGTAAGTTAATTAAGCAAAACTCGCCAACAGGCTACACCACATAAATCCCCAGTCAAACAACACAAGTATTCAACTCAGTAAGTAGAAGAGCAACCTGAGTTTGAGAGTCTGTGCTTCAAAATTTTTAACATTTTACAATTAGTTATGCAGTCTGTAGGGAACATGAGCTTAGCTTTTATGGCGAGTATATATTCCCGTGCAAAATATTCCCGTTGAAAATACGTTATTTGTTCTCTTTTACACCATGGTACAAACAGATAAGGCCCCTGATGGATTTCCTACAAAATCATTCCTATCCTGTTTCCGACTATAGCGACGGGATGTTTGTATCTGTGCAGACAGTGTATGTTAAAGGGATGCGGCACCTAGGAGATCTCGAGAACTAATGCTGTGTCTCCTCGCAGGCCCTTCCTTGTACTGCCCCCGCTGATGGAGTGGATTCGGGTGGCGGTGGCACACACAGAACACAGACGAAGCTTCTCTGTGGACAGCGACGATGTGAGACAGGCTGCCAGGCTTCTACTGCCAGGAGTGGACTGTGAACCGCGACAGCTAAAGTAAGACATGGAATGAATGAACATACAGAAATCCGCAGTACTTATAAAGATATCACTCAAACCCACCCGAGGTTATTAAGGTCACCCCGGGGGAAACAGAAATCACCTTGTCTAATACATAGTCAGACTGCACATAATGACTGTTAAATCGAATGGGTTTAATGTTAACTTTATTAGTGTTTTATTTGCGTTCAGGTAAGGGAAATATATTTTTATTTTTTTGTAGTTTCTAAATGTAGATCATTTTCAATGTTTTTAATAAAACACACACACACACACACACACACACGCACACACTTACTAAGCACAGGACCATGACACACACTCAGTCAGTGTCATTGTGTTGTACACCCACACTCATGCATAATCAAGGCAGCTGGAGAAACATAATCACTTTCAAATTCCTAGACACGATTCCTTGTGTAAGAATTAAGCTCATAAGTCAAATCCTTTCTATGGTCTATTTTACGGTCTTTAAAGTTACTTGAATCACCAAATTAGGTAAAGATAGAGACACATGCTGTAAAGTACGTCAGACTTTAAGACATTGTGGAGGACCTTGAACTTTGCAATGAAAAATTTGCAATGAACATGTACTCTGCTGAAACCTGTTGTATGAATTGAAGAAGGATCTGGAAAGACTTTTATGGGCAGCTGATTAATATCCATCCCATTGTGTTCACCATCCTCATTTAAGACAAAGTCAATATAATTCTCCTTGCAAAGGGCAAAAGTAGTGAAAACAGGCCAATAACATTCACCCCTATCTTTTTGAGTCGAAAAATGTATAATTGTTAAACAAAATCAATATTTTTCTCTTAGTTAGTGTTTTAGTATCATAGAATGCAATATAGCTCAGTATTTGAAGCATTTATTACACCGTCTGTTTTGCTCATTTTTTCAAGGGTGACTGATCATCATATACAGTCTTTATAAACTATCCTAATTTGGAGCAGATTCCCTCTTTTAAAGGAGTATTATTCAATATTGTTGATGTCTATGTACTTCAGTATCCATCCAGTTTGTTCTCCTATCTAAATATATCTATTTATCATTATTCTCCCTCCCTCAGGGCAGACGATTGTTTCTGTGCGACCCGGAAGCTGGATGCGGCTTCCACAGAGGCTAAGTTTCTGCAAGACCTGGGTTTCCGCATGCTTAACTGTGGACGAACGGACCTTGTCAAACAGGCAGTCAATCTCCTGGGGCCTGATGGGATAAACAGCATGAGCGAGCAGGTTCGAGATGTACGCACCTACACTCAGTAGAAACTCAGGCTGTCTGGTATGCTTACACACATTTCTAAAATGAATTAAAATAGGAAAGAAGACATATTTAGGTTATATCGACAACGCATGTTCCCTGAGGGATGAACCAAAGTACAAGACCATGGGTTTTACACTCGAACACCTTAATTCACTGAAAACTTTCTACAGTCATGCCTTGAACGAGGCCAGTTGAAAGAACAAGGCGTCCTTCATCTCTTATCCGGAACCACTCTTCATTGCACACAGACAGCACAGTGCCACGGAGGTGTCGCCCCCCCCCCCGGGAACAGGGGTTTGTTGACGTATAACAAGGTTAACTTTTGGTCTGTAACTCCGTATAACAATAAGAGATTAAGTCCTTCTCGGGGGAGACCCAGAAGACACTAGGCTGGCCATGGGCAGCTCACTGTCGACCCTCTGAATGTTGTCCTAGGCTGCAGCCACCCTGCCCGTGGGATGAGGTTAGACCCCGCTGGGGACCGCCTGCTGTTTTCCCTGGAACGGGATTGGCTACCGGCGAGAGGTCACCAGCTCTAAAGTTAGATAGTTGTGTAACATTTAGTACCTCACCCTAGGCCATGTAACTTTGGAAATACTGGCAGTTAGTATTGCGCATGAATATTTAACGCTAAGCAGTGGCACTCTCCAGTAAGCACACACCTCTGGCCGATGAATTCTAATTCATAGGGAATATAGAGTTTTGGCAAGACATCAGAACAGAATGTTGATTTCTGACTGATTTATAAATCGCTTGTCAAACCCGTTCCTCGGAGTGCCGAGTGCCTGCAGGTTTCGCTCCCCTCTGCTTGATTGACGAATTAGGTCACTAATCAGTCGGATGGCACCTCACCTTGTTGTATTGACTGTTAAGAAACCACCAACTTTAGGGCAGCACACTTATATTGATTACAGTGTGTTCATAGTTTTTATTAAATTTGCTCGAGTTTGGTCAATTTTTTTTTTTTTTTTTACTTTGATCTGTCAAAGTCAGTTCTTGTTGCAGAAATGAGTACACAATAAAAGAGGGATTCAAGAGTAATTTGTTTTTGCAAAAATTGAATTTGCCATGTTGTCTTGCAGTGTTATGACCTTGTTACAAACTGGATGGATTATTTAGAATGGATTTTCTGGGCACATGCTTCCTTCTTTTCACTTGAATGTCATCTAGGCCAGTAATATTGAATGAATGCATTGTTTGATCCACGCACAGTTTTCCCCCAGCTCAGCCAATAACACTTAGGCTGATTTAAAGTCGTCTTCTGCCTCATAGCAATATCCCTGAGCGGTTTGCGTTCTCTCACAACTCATTTAGGAAGAATGGGCAGTTCTTTATAGTGTCTGGTTGATCTGATTGATTCCCAAACTTGACCATACTCAGTGATATTCAGTCACTTCTTTATTACAAAGTTTATGGGAAATTAAACGTGACAACTTTGCAAGGTTGTGTACATTTCTGCTAGGCGGCGTATCTAAGTTCACATACAGTACATATATTCTTGCAAAAAGGTTCCATAAGACACGTTTATTGCGGTTGGCTAGGCAGCTGACACAGTGCAGTATTTGTGCTACATAGTTTATTATAGTTAATTGTCCAATTTCCCCACGGTTATATGTTACATTTCAGTTGATCCATATTTTAGTGTTTATAGGGTTCTGTCGTTTCACTGTTTTGCGGGTAGTCCTATGGTATCCTGTTCCTTGCAAGCACTCTGAGAGACACACCTTCAACACACTGTTGTCACTCTCAGTTACGTGAGCAGAGAGTCTAATGTCTTGTCGACACAACCACCATTTTTGCATTCAAGTGTTTATGTAATTTGGGATTTAATGCTGACCGACCCAGTAGATAGAAATTGGCTATTGCTGTGTGAAGTAGCATATGTGCAGTCTGATTTTCAGTTGTCAACAAGCAGAGTTTGCATCAGGAGAACATAGATGCTCCTGGCATTTACTTTACAAAACATGCCCTAAATCTGTATGATCTCACTAGGCCTCTGTTTGTACAAATCATCTTCCACCTCATGTGCCTAACAAAAATGTGCATTTCATGTGGAATTTATGACATCAAACTTTACTGGCAGGCTATTCATTCCCTCCTGTCACTGCCTGGCTATGAGTTAGTGCTCTAAATAGAACAGAACGAGTATCTGTTCTATAGTTTAGCGTGATCCCTCCCGAATATGGCAAATAGTATTGCGCACCACCCGGAATCTATTGTATTTACGTTCCATATTTTTCACAAAGAATCTGTGCCCATCTGTGCATCATAAAGAATCTGTGCATCATATTCACTTGTAAAACGTGATAAGCAATGCTAAGAAACTGACAGCCGTATGGGAGCAGTATATTGCAAGGTTTGATGCTTCATTGGTGTTGTTTTAGCCAAGGGTTTTAGTATGGTATATTGTTGTTTTAGCCAAGGGTTTTAGTATGGTATATTGTTGTTTTCTTCATTGGTGCCTTCGTCATCAAGAAGATACTGTCCAAACGTGTATTTGCAAGCTCCTCAATAGTGCTCTGTGAGTCCATGCTTTTTTCTTATTGGCCTCTGGGGCTGTCATTGAATGTTAAAATCCTTAGTTTGATTCAACACCATTGTGTGCGCCGATAGAATCCAGGCCACGGTGAAAAAGAAAAAGAGAACACAAAGTGAATCATTTGTATGGGCATAAAAAACACTCCAGGCCAATATTGAACAACCAAACCTAGACAGAAAGTATGTAGAAATTATAATGGGCCTACACAATTTTTTAATAACTACCCTTTCGCAGCCTGCAAATTGATTTTGACAAAACCAAATCTGACAGAAAAGCAAATTGGACTGAATTTCTAAATCCTGATGTGGCCCTCATGCCAAATAGATTGCCACCTATGGTCCATACAGTGGTATATCATAGTCTAAGAGACAGAGACAAGCTGTTTGTCAAAACAGCGGGGTCCTCGACATGAGGTACTTCAGTTTATTATCAGCAACTGAAATTACTCTATCACGCTATTGACGTTTATTGTATCTTTCATATGCCCAATAAAGATCCCATTCTGACAGATTATTATAAATCCTATTTCATGGTACTTCATCCTGAAGTAAACGTGTGCTGCTGTAATACTGAGATGGATTAAAAACCATCTCCTATAACAGTGGGATGCCTTGTATGTACATCTGTTTTCTAGTTTTTTTTCAGCAGTATGTCCTGCCACACTAATATGACTAATTCTGACTGGGAATACCCAATACTTTTGGAGTGGCACATGGGACCACACTTGGACCTATAGGCTTCCAAGCCCTCATTGACAGCACCCTCCCAGATACAGCAAATCACTGGAAGTACGTGGATGACATGAATCTGTCCCAGTAATGGACACCTCAACTTCCATATACCCTCCAGCAGACACTGAGTGGTCTTGACAACTGTGTAGAAGAGCACAGAATGAATCTCAATTCAAAGAAATATGAAGTCCCCTCCGACTCTCTCTATTACCCCTCTTAACACAGTCTATGTTTTAGGGGTCATCATCCTAAATGACCTATGATGGGACTGTCAAGTGGACTTGAGGCGTCTATAGAAATTTGGCACCTAGAATTGATGTCCGTCCATACAGGCTATGTGCGCCCCATTCACCCCATTCACTCTAAAGAAACACTAAACTGTGCCTCGACTTTGCCAGAAAGATGTTAAAATCTGAGTTGAGAGCCTGGTTACCCCACCTCCAGGAGGAGCTCACAGGTCATCATACAAGGAACTCACATTAACTGGCAATCCTAAAATGTCGAACAGAGAGATTAAGTATCTCCACTACCTTAACTGAGCAGGCTCATTAATGAAAATGGATTTTAAACTATATACAACAGAAGCGTTCAATTTGCAGTGGTCTCTAAATTTTAACCCTTCTGTTCCTCACTCAAAACCTTCCTTTTCAACTTTTTTGGAAAGGAAAGAAAAAGGTGCTGTGGTCTCTTCATTTTTTCCGAAAAATAAACTGAACTACGTGAATATCTGTAAAAGGATCCATGATTAGTCATTTGGTATTAGATGTTTGGATTTAAGAAATTGAGAGATTTACTAGGAGATTTACTATTAATTAGAAGTGATGAATATGAAAGGTAAAGAAATATGAAATATGAAAGGGTCTTTTTACAAAGGCACTAACAACTTTCGCAAACAGTCCCTGACCAGCCATGCCAATAGCAAACAGCACCAGGTCTGCATGACAGCCAACCGGGTGGCTGACAATCACGGCCCTTGGTCGTACTGATCAGGAATTTAAATGCAGATGCCCATTGGATGATTGCACGGCTTATGAAAACCACATACCTAGTAACTGAGATGGACCAGTTGTTCGCCTTGTTCCCCGGGGATGAATGAGTTAGTGTTTTGTTTAAAAGTCAAATGTTTTGTTGACTGTTATCTTTTTATTCATTTTTATTATTAGAAAAGTGATGAAAGAAATATACAAATATTTTATGTATTATATATCCAGAATGCACTTTCAAATAGGATTGAACATGTTAAGTAACAAAAGTATTTGGTTATATGTTGTAACAGTGATAAATTACAGCTTTTGGAAGGAGGGACATTAAAAATGTTTATGGGGCCAGTAAGTTCCAAACCCACGTTGAGCCCTGCACTACTGTTGTCATTTCAGGAAAACTCATCTCTGAAGTAACTATTTCCTTATTCCTGGCATCCTCCTATCGTCCTGTTCAGGTCAACACTGCATGGGACTGACGGTGACTCTGTCGCTCCTCTCTCCTCTAGGGGATGACACCACTCATGTATGCCTGTGTGCGGGGAGACGAGGCCATGGTTCAGATGCTCCTGGATGCTGGGGCTGACATCAACAGCGAGGTCAGTGTACCCAGACCCCTGGGAAGCAAATGTCGGCCATTTTTGTTCAGCCTATATGTGTATTATTGGGATAGTGTGGAGAGAATAAAAGCCTTGTGTTGTGTTCGGTTGTGTTGTAACGTAACATTGTTCATTGTTCCCCTTTCACTCCCATCTTCTTACCTGCTTTTGGCATGCTTTTCATGGTGTTGGTAGCACGTTACATAAGCGCCTGGCAAAGAAATGAACCATTTGGGGTTTTTATGCTTTTTTTATGCTTTTTACAAATAAGAACATTCCAGTCTGCTTGTGCAATCATGCCATTGGCAACTCTTTGTAACAGTGACAACAACGTAAGCAGTAGGTGACAGCACATACATCTGGTATCAAACTCGTTCTAGAATTCTACTTTCTTTTCTTCAGATTGTTACAGAACGTAATTGCATTTTCTTTCTCCACAAAATTTCTTTGTAGTGTGAAATGGAAAATAAAACACTAATATACTTTGATTAGATAGGTATTCTCTCTCTTGAATCAATATTATGTTACACCTGGCAGCTACAGTTTTACATATTAGCTGTCTTAGTTGAGTCTGTGAGGTTTTTGCAACTCGATTGTGCAATTTCTTTTTCCGTTAATCATTCAAAAACATTTCAGTCTCTTTCAACGTGTTGTATACTTAAAAAAGATTTAGGTCAAAAGTGTTTTCCTCTAGGATTTTACCTGTGCCTATCTAAATCCTGTTTCTTTTACTCTAAACTCCCAAGTTCTTGCTGATTTCAGCCATACCCATTCCATGATGAAGGCACCACCTTGAAAATATGGAAGCAGTTACTCAGTGATGTATTGTTTTCTATTTGTCCCTAACATATTACTTAGACATTTTTGTTGCTCTAGTACCTTACTGGCTTGTTGCATATAGGATGCATGTTTTGAAATATTTGCATTAAGTTTATTTCTATTTTTCCCTCTGTCTTTTAAGTGATTATTGTAGGCACTAGAATGTGGTTGATCCATCCTGAGCTGACTCCCATCTCAACAACTGAAATCTAGCTGTTTTAATTCCCAATTCTTTCATGATGATATTTTTAGCAGTTTCCTTTATGGCCTTAAGCTCAGTTCAGAAGGACGATTGTATCTTTAATGTGTTTTGACTAGTTAAATAAATCATCCACAGTATAAATATTAACTTGACCGTCCTTAAATAGACACTGAATGCCTTCTTTGTTATGGTTACCCATCTACCGATCACTTCGCTTGTTAATGAGATATGACATAAATGCTCACTCGTTTCATAGGTACATCTGTGCTAGAATATGAATACTTGATCCGTACTCCTTACAGATTTTGGATCCCTGTTGAATCCACGTAACTTATGTGATTTGTCAAAAATGTTACTTCTGAACTCATTTAGGTGGCCTAGTTATAGTGCACGTTTTTTTTATTAATTCTAATAATGTGTATACTTTTATCTTCACTTTGACATTATAGATTATTATAGTCATAAAAAGCAGAATGAAATCCATTTCAGGCTCACAAAAAAATCGATTATAATACATGCAATATACATTTTGTGATAAATGTCAGTCATGTTCTAAAGTTGACTTTTTCTAACATCTCTTTAATAGTCCTCTCATGGGCTTACTGCTCATGCCAATTCCAAAGCTGTGAAACATTTTCCTAAATACAACCCGTCAACTTAGTGACTATTCTTGGTGTTTAATATGAGGGTTTTACTATCGAACACTTAAATTAATTGGCCGTGAGTGATGAGTCATTGATTTCCTACTTTAAGTATTTACACACTTTGATTTATTTATATGTCTATTTTTATTGTTTTAGTTGTTAATGTTTTGTGGTTAGATTTGTGGCAGAAAAATATACCTCAATACTTGGTAGTTGCAGACCAATTTAACTTTTTTTTTTCATTTTTATCTTGAACCAAAGGACCTATCCACTAAAACCTAATAGACAATATAGACACTGATATAAGAATTAAATAAATGCTCATAAAATAAATGTTTGTATGACTCCATTTAAAATGTCAAGAGATTACCAAAATAACTGAAATCTCCAGTTTTGCTATTTAGGTGCAAAGTACCATGTGTGCATTAGTATGATTTCTAAGCTATGTAGAATTGTTAAAGGACTATGGAAAATTATAAATTACATGTGAAATTCGCTGTGCCTTCATTGCATTGCTTATCATGAGTCACCACTCTGTTTAATAGTGTTTGTAGTCATTTCCAATTATCCCCCCCCCCCCAGTCTGTCTCGCTTTAAACGGAACAGCGTTTAGAGCTGAAGCGAGAGAGGGAGCAACACAGTAAGGTTACTGCTGACTGGTTAGGTTTCTGAACGAGGCAGATGTGTGTAGGAGGAGTCCGACCGCCAGTATGGGAGTGTCTGTCCGGCGAAGAGGCCCCATCATTGGATGGAGTGAGGAGGACAGGGTTCACAACAGCAGCCAGGCTACCCGCGTTTCTCCGAAGCGCCCGGCGACACATGAGGTCATCCCTCATCAGGCCACTTTCTGCTCCCTTTCCCTCCATGTTGCTTTTCTGTCCCCCTTCCGCTGCGAATGTTATAATGGCTGTATATCTCTCTCCACTGAACCTCACCTATGACTTCCCAGGTGCCAAGCACAGTAAACAAGCACCCCTCAGTTTATCCCGAAACACGCCAGGGGACGCCACTCACTTTCGCCGTGTTACACGGACACGTACCTGTTGTGCAGGTAGTGACGATTTTGACCTGTGTGTACTTTGACCCTGTGGCCCTTAGGGTACATGTACATTATCCCAGACGGTTAGGTGTTATTGTTGTAATTGTGGCGGAGCGTTATAACAAAGGCTACAGGATCCTTAGTTTTCTCCCACTTTAGCCTTCATGTAAACGTTGAAAGCTTACTACTGTGTACGTTGAGAACAATAGAAGGAGAGTGGCACGAACAGCATTTTCAGTCGAGCCACGTTTTCCGCCTAAAGTTTGTTGTGGAGTTTAACAAGGGCGGGAAGTACCTTCAGGCAAACACTAACAGACAAATGCTCACACAGACTGAAACACAGCCCCAGAGATGCAGAGCTTCTCAACAATGTCCTCTGCAGTTTTGATGTATTATATAGTTTGGGGGGTTCTGGCTGAAAGCCAGAGCAACATTCCCCCCAATATCTACTTAATGATTTATCTCCTACACTCAGCCAAGGAGTGATTCAGAGGGCATCAGGGACTTCAAACTGATTGATTGCCCTTGTTTGTAGCCCAATAAAGGAAATGTTCCCAAAAATCTGGCATATTGACGACAACAAACCATAGCTCAGCTGAATCGTCATTGCTTGATAGAAGTGTCTAAAAATCCTTGGGAACTGTGGTGAATATCAGCGTGAGGGTTTTATCCCAGGAAGGCTATGGTCATTTTAGAGTAACACGTGTTTCTCTAACCTCTTCCCCTCCTCTCGCAGTTGCTCCTGGATAACCGAGCCAGTGTGGAGGGAGCCCTGCAGGATGGAGCGGAGAACTACACCGAGACGCCACTGCAGTTGGCCTCTGCTGCAGGTTGTGTTTGATTGCAGTTCTCCATCGACAGGTGGTGGAGACAAAGGCCAAGGCCCTGTTCTCTGAACTCACTCATTTTCTGCATGGAGTAAAATGTCCAATATGTAATTTCAACTGCCTTGACTGCGCCACTTTGTTTGGCAAGCTGTGGAATTGGCCGTGGGTAAATGTTATATGGAAGAATGGATGGATGCAAAGCTGAGTGTTTGATCGACATTGTAGGTGTGAACACATCTTGCCGGAACGCGTTTACAACTTATTTTCATTTGCACTTTCTTAAAAAAAACCAAAAAAAAACATACGGTTGCTTCTTAACCTGAGCCTTTGGCTCTACCAGACCCTTGGAAAATATAGGCCTACGCCATGTGTTGCCATGGTTACCGTTGGTTTAAGCTCGTTGTGAGCGCAGATCCAAAGAAAAAGTTACGATTGCCTAATAAAAGAACATGAGCATAATATTGCATTACAGAAGACACTTCTGAATGATTTTAATGTTTTCATGCCATGTGTTTTTTATTATAGACAGTACCTCACAGATGCTAATGACTCATTCCGCTTCACTGTAATTTCTTAATGCGCTCATTCTATTTCAGCCATTTGTGCTACACTTTAAACACAGAAACTAAATCTCTCTCTGGTGGTAGCTAAAATGGGTCAAGCCCTTCTGTGAATCAAACAGGTAATATAAAAGTTTTGGGATAGCTGGATAGTTCACCGAATTACAAAATAAAAGTATGGTTTCATTACACTCATTTAATATCCTGTCTTGAAGAGCCAGCATAAAAGTTGAATAAAAACTAACGAAAAATTCCAATCAATCTAGGAAGTTTGGAAAATATTCCAATTCTTAAAAACAAACAGTATAGTGGTTGGAACTGTGGCTCTGAACCGGCTCGTGCAAAGAATAAGGTTTATATGGGACAGCGACGACACTCGGCACTGTATCAAGTTTGTTCGTTTAAAAAAAACTGATCCTTTTAAACAGTGTAAATTCAACTTGTTTATGGTTAAAACATCTTGCCAAGCTTATGGAAACTGGTCAATCTGAGTTTATAACATTGCATGTTGTTCACCTCAGGGAACTTTGAGCTGGTCAGCCTGTTGTTGGAGAGAGGGGCCGATCCCATGATCGGCACCATGTACAGAAACGGCATCTCGTCTGCCCCGCTGGGGGACATGAACTCATACAGCCTAGCAGCGTCACATGGACACAGGTAACACACACACCCACAAGGACATGAAAACGCACACGCACACGCACAGAGGCATCTAAAAGCCTTACGTACATTTAAAATTTCACGGACAAACAGCAATGCTGTAAGTCCATTGACCTGTCTGTTGTCCGAAAATACATAATCAAATCACTAAACTACTCACTCTCACAAGCCTTCACTGCAGTGACTCCCTTTCTTACAGCATAAGCTCAGAAGTCCATTCAATGGCACTTAGTCATTCGATTTCACCGTAATTTCCCGCAGCAGAGCAGGAGAAAGCCCATTAACATTCAGAGCACATAGATCTGTCAGAAAATTGAGGAGAGTGGAAAGCCGATGCCAAAGCTGCAATATTAAGACAATCAATTACATGAAGAGCACACTGCAGCATTTGGGGAATGTTTTACAGTATCGGCTACACTTGAAAAGATGCCTCCAGCTACCAACATTGTAAAGCACATTTTATAATATTGAATTAATATTAGGGATAGACATAATTTCACAAACAACTAGTCTAATATAAAAAATGTGCCTTATGTAAACCAATTCATCATCTCTGTAGTTTCACTGGTTAAGTCTTCTGTGGATGATAGTGGCTGATAAATCCATGCCTACCTCCTGGAGAGTGTTCCTGATCTGTCAGACTGTTGTGTGGGATTTTTGCAATATGTTGAGCGTTCATTTGTTATAATCCGTAGAGGTCTTCTTTAGTTTTCCAGGTCAGTTGCCATTGCTGAGCTCGCTAGTGCTGTCTTTGTTCTCCTTAATGTACCAAACAGTTTATACTGTTTTGGCTGTGCAGCTGTGAGTCCCTTTGGGCACTACATAAATCTCCTAGAATCTAACCTCAGACTCACGTTTAGATTCACTGTATTGTCCCAGGATGTGATCAGAACAGTACAGCTCGAAGGTTTACTGTGGGTTACAACAGCTTTGAGAATATAGTCATTGAGCAATGATTCCATTTCAGATGGGGAGCGCCACGTCTTGGTTTAACTATTGATTAGAGAAAACAATGCTAAACATGTTGATTGCCGTAAGGTTCTGTTCTTTTGGAGTCACTCACTGCTGTCCCATTATAGTGTATACAATACCATTAAAAACAACATTAACACTGTAATATTATAATAGCAATATCTATGGCAATGAGCAAGGTACAGCACACAGTACCAATCCCCCCCGCAGAAAGAAACAGAACCAACAGGTAGAGGCTGGGCTGGTGGGTGGGTTTAGCAACCGCATGTTAAGACAACCAGCAGAGTAGCAGACTGAGTGAGTACCCTGTACAACTTAGAGACCACCATATCAGATTAGGAAATCTTAAGACTGTGATACGAGCGATCTCTGATGCATCGCTGAGCGTATGCCCACTTGGGTTCCGTGGCTGAACTAGCTGTGAGATGGTGTAGCTCATTGATTTTGTTTGCGAGTGATCACATTTTGGAAAGAAAAAGACCTGGAAGAGCGAAAGGAACTCATCGCATTCTGAAGTGCACCAGAGTCTCAGCTCTCCTCACCCTCCACTTATACAATGGTAGAATGATTCCACGTCAGTGAGTGAAGGACAAAAACATGCAGGAAATATTAAATTCATGAAGAATTTGTCAAACCATTGCTATATATTGTCACAGTATGTGGTTGGATCACAGTTTGCCATGCTTTTATTAGCAATAATTGAACTTGTTTACAGTTTAAATTATTGGAGGACAGTGGAGGATATTCTTTAGGTAGATTCACAAAGGTCTGCCTTGACATTGGGATGGTGGCAGTGTTAGTGTCTCCCTTAAAAAGAACACCATGACCAGTTGTTTGTGCCGGCTGTGTCCTAAATGCTGCTGACTCAGTCTGAGTCATATGAATCACAGTTTCAACAAGCAGGTCTAGACCAGACCAAATCTTAAACAGTCGTATTTGTTTTTATATACTGTACTCTACTGTATTAAACTGTCTTCCCTCTTCTGTATTAATCCACTTTGCTGTGCTGCGCTGCAAAAGCTTCATGCACAGAAATAATTATTCTAGGCTTCTTTTTAGCACGCTGTGTACATTGCTACATTAATTGACCACGTCTGTATAGGTTGCAACCGAATGCGAAACAGACTCCATTTCTAGAATGTTGAAAGTCACGCTCCAGGTAGCTAGGTTTATATTGAATGTGGTGGTGCAGCTCTAGGGGAGATGCGTCCTGCAGGAGGAGGGACGTGAGTGGAATGTGTCGTTCAGATTAACGAATACACTGGAGTGGACCTACGGAAATTCTATTGAGATGGAAATGTGTAAAAACATATTGAATCTGTGAAGCGTGAAGATCACCGTTGTGCTGGGGGTTTCTTGACTGTTTAGCTCACTGTTACATTAGGTGATTAGGTTTTCTGTTGTACTAAATCCAACATTAAAAAAACCTCTCCATTTAGGAATGTATTCCGAAAGCTTCTGTCCCAATCCGAGAAAGAAAAGGGAGACGTCCTTTCTCTGGAGGAAATCCTGGCCGAGAGCTCGGGGCCTGTGGAGAAGAGACCACCCCAAGCTGACGGGACCCTCCTCCGAACAGGAAAGGCCAAACTGAGGGCCCTGAGAGAGGCCATGTACCATAGTGCTGAGCACGGCCATGTGGACATCACCATAGACATCCGCAGCTTAGGTCAGAATTAACATGCACCCCAGCCCTGGGTCAAACGCACTGAAATACTTTCAAAAACATCAAGCATGCTTGACTCGGTTAGGCACTCTGGAGAAATGGAACAGACCCAAAAGTGGAAACGGCCGCCCGCCCTGCACAATCAGGCAAACCTCAACTATTCGAAAGTATTGGACGTATCGGTTTGACCCGGGTCTGACTTAAACACGCCTCACAGTAGATGCTTGCCGCTGGGAGCTATTTTCAGGCCGCTTACGCCAAACATTACCCACCAAATCATCTTACACGCAATAATCCTCACATCAGTGACCATGGCAAACATGCACCGCAGATAGCAACACTAATGCTAGCACGTGGTCATTGTGCAGTACCGTATGCTGGACTTTCACTCAGAATCAGAATTTCTACATACTCCATATACTGTCCAAAACAACCAAAGGCATTGCCATGAATGCACGTCCGACAACCTCACCACCACCCCATAGGCACCACATAGAGCAACAGCAGCACTCTTTAGCTCATCCGCTGACATCATCGCACGTGGAGGACATGGTGCTTCAGCCGTTTTGCAGACCATTGCTTTTCCTGCTGGTTGCACTAGCTAGCGGTTTTTGTATTCTTGTTATTTATTGACTACCTTTGGTCTGCCCAGGTGTCCCCTGGACTCTGCACACCTGGCTGGAGTCTCTGCGTACCTGTTTCCTTCAGCACCGACGCCCACTTATTCAGGGTCTACTGAAGGACTTCAGCTGTATCCAGGAGGAGGAGTACACAGAGGAGCTCATCACCCACGGCCTGCCACTTATGTTCCAGATCCTCCGCGCCAGCAAGGTAATGGGATTGTCTTTCATCAGGGCTGAAATTTCCCTAACTTACCATGGTGGTGTTCATTAAAATATGCTGGATGGAACACAACATAACCTGCAATTGTCTAATGAGAATCATTTGCAGGTAGCCTTGGTTTCAGCATCTGACCAGTAACTGAAAGGCTGCCGCTGTAAGTTGAATGAGATGACGAGCTGAAACATTGGCTGTTCTGTCCGTGAGCAAGGCAGTTAGCCCTTATTGCTCCTAGGTCAATGCTGTAAAGAAGAAAGTGTTCTCAGTCAACTTACCTGGTAAAATAAAGGTCAAAAAACATTATTTCCAAAATGTTTTGAAGACTCCTTCCTTGGGGTAGCTTATTGAACATGGTCCTGATGTATTATATGTTCACCGACTAATTCTGTGCGCTCTGAGTTATTTCTGTGAGTCACATGGCTGAGAAAAACTTTGGTCTTTCAACCCCTTTCATCACGTTTCTATTAATATTTCTTGTTTTTCTTGTTCATCACTTGCTGTTGACTGTGATGTCAAGTTTTAGTTCCTGCTTTATTTCTACGGTTCTGTTTAATTCCGATCTGGTCCTAAAGTCTGAGTCAAACATGTACTTTGTGTAATAGTGTCTGCTGTACATACTGAATGTGAAACTTTGCATTTGTAAAGATAAAACATTTTAAAAACAGAAGGACAAACAGTAGGACATTTTTGTTGATTTTTGGTGGGATGAAGCAAATACCCATCCTCTAGCTAGAAATGTTGAAAATATATTTTTTACACATGAAATGGACACTACAAAATGGCACCTTGGTGTCCTTTCTCTGTAAGTAGTCTATCCTATTCAAGTAATGGTACAAACATGCAGCATTTTCAAGTCATCTGTATGGATCTGTGTTCAGCCTCAGAATAAATTGCAGATACTTTTGGACAATTTGGATATGATGCGCGACAAATGCTTACATGGGTCTCTAGACTTGGATGAGATTTGTGACACCACCTAAAATGCTAGCATGTGGAAACATTGCCTGGCAACTAAACCAAAGCATGGGTTCATTTCAAACCTTGCATAGACTGCTTACAGCTGCCTAGGACCCAATCCTGGTCCTGGGGACCCCAAGAGGTGCACGTTTTTGCCCTGGCACACCTGATTCAAATGTTGCCCTACCACTTACACACTTGATTGATGTAATCAACCTATCATCAAGTCTTTCATTTGAATCAGGTGTGTGAATGCTAGGGCCAGAACAAAAAAGTGCACCCCCTGGGGTCCTCAGGACCAGGATTGCGAAACACTGGCTCCCAGGGTAAGTACAAGGACACTCATGTGCCATTTTGTTATTAGGGTGAACTATCCCTTTAATGCCATAAATAAGCTTTTTTAAGGATCCTTTATCCCCTTTTACCAAGTATTTATGTAGTTGTACCACACTGCCATAGTGCTGCTAGAGATAATGAGGCAGAAAAGTGGCAAATCATTAATAATAATTAAATAGGTATCATTGCATCAATCAATAAAATGTATTAATAAAGCTCTTTGTACATCAGAAGTTTTCACAAAGTGCTTTTACATGTTGATCCATGAACTGCAGCGTCGCCTCCATAGACTGAGTGATTCCTCCTCTCAGCAGGTGGTATCTGTTCGTTTCCATTTCCACTGATGTCCTTTCCTCTCCCTGTGTTTCTGGCCTTCAGAATGAGGTGATCAGCCAGCAACTGTCTGTGATCTTCACCCAGTGTTATGGTCCCTTCCCCATCCCTAAGCTCACAGAGATCAAGAGGAAGCAGACCTCACGCCTTGGTGAGTGAAAGAAGGTGCTGGTCCAGTTTCATGTAATTGTATCCATTCCATACATTTCCAGAGAGCCGGCTGTTACTCGGGTCTGTGTTCGTGTTGCATCTGAAAGGGATGGAGATCAGGGGAATTTCGGCAAAAAAAAATGTAATGTGTCTAGGTTCATAAATCTCTCGAACTCGTTGTTGGAGGGTCTGTCAAAGTGCACAGCTCTCTCACTAATGGAGAGCGATGTTGAGCCACCCCACCATCACCGAAGAGCGAGATAGAACTTTGTGGAATAAGGGAAATGGACTAAAAAAAGGCTGTTTGGCCTAGTGACGTAAGTCTCCCTCGACCTCTCTCTGCCTGAGCATAAGATCTGTGGACTTTAATAAACTGCCCAATAAGGAGTTAAGGGATTTTCTTTAATGCCAGCAGAGTAATAGCCCTATGTAAATGAGAATAATTACTGATCATCATCAAAAGGTGACTGCGCAATGGGAGCTTAAACGAAAGCTTGAAAAGCGAAGGAATGTTCTGCTACACAGTGCGTTGGCAGTTCTGGTTGTATGTCAGTGAACTGACATTGAAAAAGCATTTAGCGCCATCTAGTGTGCAAATGAGAAAACAGGATTGTACGTGTACTGTTTGTATGTTCTAACTCCTTGCCCTTGATGTAATTTCTTCAGCAGTGTTAGATCTGTTTAAAAATGTATGAATTAATAAATTAGGATTTGCTCTTATGAACGTCCAGATGGTGTCATTAATAACGGAAAATTGCTTTTCGGATTGAAAATCAAAATGCCATATATAGTAGAAAAGTAATGAGCTGAATAGAATTATTACGTTTGATAACAATTTGCTAAATAGCTGCCATGTCAATTAAGTATTCTGTTAGCCTTCAAAAGTGTATTGGTCACGTATGAACAGTAAATGAGATATATACATTATGCATTATCTCTAACATTCACAAAGTAATATAGAAACATTTTACAGCAGCGTGGGGAAATATGTTAATTTTCATTGCCTTCTTTCAGACCCTCACTTCCTCAACAACAAGGAGATGTCTGACGTAACATTCCTGGTGGAAGGAAAACCCTTCTATGCACATAAAGTCCTGTTATTTACGGCTTCAGCCAGGTGAGTCCCTGAATGCTAAGTCAATCAGTCAGTTATGGGGGGGGTATAAAAACAAATAACGATTGAATGTATAGGATGCCACACACTTGTCAAACTTGTCAGAAATGGTTTTATCGACCCCCTGTCTGCAGATTTAAATCTCTGCTCCAAAACCGACCAGCAGCAGAGAACACCTGCATTGAAATCAGTCATGTCAAGTACAACATATTCCAGGTAACCTTTTTTATGAACTACTCTAACTAAATTACAGGAGGACTTGCTCCGCAGTAGTGTCATACCTTAAACCTCCAAAGGGGGGCAGCCATGCTATACACATCAGGCAAAGCAGAATGTTTAAGCGTTAGAAGAGACTCTGGACTCAATCTGCCTAGAAAGTTGGCAAAACTCCAGAGCATTGACAGGTGTGGCTGGAACGCATCCTCTCCTCCACCAGCATGGCCCAACGCCCCAAGGAGAACCACCAGGTCTGGGGCTGCAAAATGGGGCCCATGAACGCAGCACAGCTGACAGCCTTGAATGCAGCTAGGCTAAACACCCCTTGGACGAGGCACTCCCGCCCCCAATCAAATCTCTTCCGGGTGGCGTCCCTTCCCTGTGTCTTTCCTGGTTACACACATGCTATACCGTTGCATGAAATAGTGCTTATACAGTACCATCTTGTAATGGCATAACGAGTAGTGTTGCAATACTGGTAGATCTGGTTTTGGCTACTCCTGTCACTTTTCTGTTACAGCTGGTAATGCAGTATCTGTATTGTGGCGGCACTGAATCACTGCACATCAGGAATACTGAGATTATGGAGGTAAGAATTAAAACTGGATTCTAAACTGGATCATTTTGGTCCTGGATGCTGTGTTCAGACAACTTCACTTTCCTATTCATGTTGGAAACTTGTTTGTAATACTAGAACATACCTATGGGTTTGTGGTATATGAACAACACTGTTGCTATAACTAGGAGCCCTGCAGTCCACGTTGCGCTGTGCTTAGGGACAGCCCTTAGCTGTGCTATATTGGCCATATACCACACCCCCCTCCTTTGGCTTAAGGCCAGGCACCACAGTTAAAAATAGGGATTTTGCATCTATCAATTTTCTGATTTTGGGATATTTTGCAACTATAACTTCCATACTTTCATAAAATGGACAAATAATTTATATAAATACTTGATTCATAACATTTTATCCCAAATCCGTCAAATGCACCTATCATAAATGGTGTTATTGATAGCATGTTTTATGTAGACATTCATCCACTATTTTTAAAACTTTCCATGTTGAATCATATTTCATTCAAAAGCTTGTTTTCCGGAGCATATCGTTAGCTAGTCCACACTGTGTATATACTTTGTAGACATGGTATTTTGTGCTGAAAGCTGAGTCATTCTTATTTCTGGAAAGTACATTCTAATTGTATTAGCCTATCTTTATCAGCCATTTTCTCAAAATGTTTTCATGTGCTAGTCATTTTTTTTCAGTCTCTAAAGGAGATACATTCACAGCAATCCACACACATGTTCTTAGGTCTTACAGCCAGACTTATACAGAGGCTTGTTTTTGTATCTTGTGTCATTTAGATTGTGTCATTTTATCTGTTAATATAGACAAAATATGCATCTGTCATACATATTATTTTTTAAATAATTTCATGAATTAACAATATTTTGATAAACTGTTCTGTATAAGGCTGACCTTTGGGTGTCATATCACAATAGAAAAACAAAAAACATTCTGCCTTGAAGTAATGTGTTGAAAAATGTGTTCTCGTAATATGCAAGTAAGTGGATATTTAAGGACATTGAGCCTCATTTGCATATTATAGTAGTTAAATAAAAAACGTACAAATACAAAAATATCTTGAATTTCTGAATACTTTCAACTGGTAAAGTTTCAGTCTAAGAGTAAAGGGGGAAATACTTATTAGAGGGTGGTGCCTGGCCTTAATTATGCTTAATTATGTTTTATGTTAATGACATGGCAGCCATAATAGTCACACAGTCTTTAGCTTAGCAGGTGCTGTAATATTACACCTGTTCCAAATTCTTAATATGGAATCATTAAGGTTTAAAGAAATAGCTGAAGCAGCATAGGCAGTGGAGTCCTGACCCTACTTTATCCTGGGTGAGTTTAAGCTCTCTTTTCCTTCGACAGCTTCTGTCTGCAGCAAAATTCTTTCAACTAGAGGCCCTTCAGCGACACTGTGAGATCATCTGCTCCAAGAACATCACCACCGAAACCTGTGTGGACATTTACAAACACGCCAAGGTGAGAGGCAATGGCAATAAGGCATGTAGCATAACACATGAAGCTGTACTCTAAAAGAGGATCACACATAACTGCACTAAGATACAGGTCAGACATGATGCAAACATATGTATCAGACTAGAAAATAGAACACCAGCAGGATAGTGAGTTTGGGTTCTAACTAGAGAACCACTATATTGACTAGTCCAAGTGCACCGTCAGTGTTCAGTCTTAGGATGTTCTGCTGTCCGCCACCACTAACACCAGTCAGAATGTGTCTACTCTAGCTGTGAAAATCCTCAGCAAGCAGCCAGCAACCTTGACGCTAGCTCATTGTCTACACGTCTGCAGTCATTAAACATTTTCTTATTGAGAAATGGATGAGTTGCCGCATTAACCAAAGTCGAAGTCCTGTTCTAAATATCTGTTTTAGTTGTATTCACAAATAAGGTGCCTGAGCATGCAAAAAATACCTAGCTAGTAACTCCACGCCTTATTGAAATCTTGTGGGTGAAAGTGCTGTTGCTGTGTGTTGTGTGTTGTGTACTCACTGCCACAATCACCATATCAGGAGGCAATCCAATTTGGACCTGCTTTGTACTAAATTCTTCAGGCTAGCAATTCTAGGTGACTTCATTCGCTTGGTGTCAATGAAATCTGCCTTGGCGACAAACTCTTATCCAGAACAACACCAGAGGTGAAGCCATCCTTGATATGATTAGTCACTAATAACATGAAAACTTTGCACCTGAAGCCTGACATCCTCCCTGCCTTGAGCTCAAATTAAGATAACTGTATATTCTGGAGCCAAAATGCAAAACTAGGCTCTTTAATTACATTAAAAGATGTGGCAAGATGTGACACCCTTAGCTTGTGCCCCCAATCTGAAAGATGCCCTAAACTGTGTCTCGATTTTGACAGAAAGCTGTTAAAAACTGAGTTCAGAATTTGGTTTCCCCACCTCCAGGAGGAGCTCACAGGTGGCCAAAATCTCTTCAAATGAAGAGATATGGGCCATCACCACTACCTTATCTTATATTATTCTTAATATTAATAATTCTTAGTATTTTCTTGACACTTTATTTTACAAAATTGATTAACTAAATTTCTTGACTTTATTAGTAAAGGACTAGTAAATTGTAATTTAGTAATTGAAATAGTAATTTACTAATTACACTTTATGGAATAACAGCATTAAATATTAGCCAATAACCGCTATGATCTAAAAAATAAGAAAATAATAATTGGCCTAAAAACATTATTTATTATTAAAATAAATAAAATGAAAATGATTTAAAACAAATTATTCTCCAGTTCTGACTGTATCCGTATGCTCTGTTTAGTTCCTCGGTGCCACTGAGCTAGCAGCCTTCATCGAGGGCTACTTCCTGAAGAACATGGTGCTGCTGATTGAGGTGGAGGCTTTCAAGCAGCTGCTGTATGAGACACCGGCTGCAGAGAGCCCCGCATCCTGCCCCTGCCCCATCTCCGATGTCCTCCATGATCTGGAGAAAACTCTGGCCACCCGCATTCACTCCATCCACCTCTCATCGTCCAAGGGCTCCGTTGTGTGACCATTCTGGGTCATCAAAACACGCAATCACCCAGAATTGATACTGCAAATCAATCAACCACCCTAGTTCACCTACCCGTCCTCTGCAAAAGGGCCTGTTGGGTGTCAGGGTTGTAAACGTTTTCATGACATCCTTGTAATGTTACCTCTACATCCAATCCAGTCCATATACCTGTTCAACAGAGCTGGGTTGTGTGACAGGTCTGAGTGTTAAAGCTTTCAGAAACTTGCCGGCAACAAGGTCTTACAGGTTCATGTCGAAATATGACATTTCATGGACAAACGTCTATTTTTGACATATTTTGGACTTCATTAATTCTATGTGATTACAGATTTAATGATAAGATTAGTATTGGAACAACTCAATGGTTAACAGATCTGGAATGTATTCTGATTGGCTGAGGTTAGGGCTAGGTCTGGGATAGTGTTCAAACAAAAAATGTAAACATTATTTAACAGCAAGAGGGCTAGCTTCAAATGCTCTGATGTTGATGCGGTGATGGTTGAGTAGAGTAAGCTGTGGTGATTTTTTTTTTGTGGACACAAAATAGGACATTATTCAATTTTGGAGACCAGTAAATTGAATGAACTCCATGTTTCAGCTTTACACTGTATCCAGCTATCTGCCCTCCCTTTGCTAGAGGTTTCAGCAATTTTAATACCCCTAATCACTGCAGCATCTATTACATCATGGAAAAATGTCAACTGTAAGCGAATATAGCTAATTATGATTATTAAATGTACACTTGTACAGTGTTTCATATGAGATACATTTATGGAACAGGGTCCCTTTTGCTCAAAGTGAAAAATAACCAGAATCAATTCAGTGGTTAGTTTGTGGTTGTGTTGGCTATGTAAAATGTTTTTTTTTTGTAGAATTGGGATGTAAATATGAGTCGTTGACTCAAGTATTAGAATTCAAACATGAATTTAACTAACCACAATCATTATTACTGATAATGAATGAAACTTTGGAAGTGCATTGTAGCAATGATTTGAGTGGTTTGAGAATGAAAAAGACAAACATTTGCCAAGTCATTCTGTTTGTGTTGGATGACATTTCATTCAGTCATTGACAAAGTATGTGTTGATGCCAAACTTATCAGAGGAACTTCCACAACTGACTTATAGTTCTGTGCTCTTTGAACTGTAGACTGACTACAACAATCACAATCCATTCATGTTCTAGCATAGATGTTCAAATCAAAATATCAATAATTTGCATGACACCTCTCAACTGTAAAGCCCTGCTATTGCTTTTTGGGCACGCCAACTTCGTAAGACTTCTTTCGAGGGAATCAGAGTTTTCTGGTGAGTCAAAGTCCTGTTGACATTCTCGAGATTTAACTTAACTGTGAAGGATCCGGCTTCATAGTTACTTGGAGAAAAATGTAAATATGAGAAAAAGTTAAATGTCTTAGTCATTCTTTGTAAACAAATGTACAGTACATTAATTCACCCTCACTTGCTTGGTTAACAGCACTGCTCTCATTCAACATGTTACCTGCACTAATGTTGTTCTAAATGTGCAGTTCTGTTAATGCAAATAATGCAAATTTGCATGTTAAATGTATCAATCGATTGACTGTATGCCACATTTTTGGGGATCTGTGTGTCATGCAGATTGTCATAAGTGAGTCTGTAATAGTCCCTGATACATATAGAATTTCAAGCATGGGACATTTTCTGTCTAAGCTGTGCAACTATAGTTGCATTCCAGATAATTAAGGTAGCCGATCCCCTCATACCTTTAATAAAAAAAATGGAAATAGCCGCCATAATCAGAAGTAGATATTGCGATATCTGTATAATGCGAAAAGTATATGTCTCCATGGTGCATTCATCGATTAGAAATCAGCTTTCAGTATAATTCCAGAGACAGAGATGAGTAAAATAGTTAGTGTGAAAGCAATATCATAGAACAGTATTTTTAAAGTAAACATTGTTTTTGGACAGAGTACTACTGTTTTTGGACAGAGTACTACTGTATGTCAGCATTTGAAATACCTTTTCCCCTTTCTCCAATTACAAGCGGTGCATGACCTTTCCTGTAGCTTATTCACACTCTTAGCTGGAGCCTGAGGGTTCAATAATGATTAAGTATGAATATATGAGCAAATTTAAAATGTGTAAATAAGTAAACAAATTTTAATTATATTATTACTTTATTTTCTTACCATATACAGCACTATGTATTATTTTACAATTGTTTTGTTTTACAAATGTGAAAACGGTTGTAAAAAGGGCTGTTTTTTTAAACAGCTCACTGTGTGTGATACATTCTGGAAGTGTAAAGACACAGAAGCCCCGATAATGATTCTTTTTAGTGAACAACCAAACCCCTTCTCCTGGGCTGTAAAGCTTGAAGTAACTCTACGAGAGGGGTATGCGACCTTTATTTTGTGCTTAGGACCTCTGACATTCTGTTTGAAAACACTGAAAGGTTTTCCACATTCCCTAACACTGGAAAGTTCCAGCTGACACAATGTGTTATGGGACTTCTGAACCAAAAAAAACAAGCTAATGAAAAGGCATCTCCATGGAAACTAAGATATATGTGTGTCAGGCTCTGTTTGTGCTATTGTTACGTAGTTACAGGCCCCTCACAGATGACTAAGTTACACTTGACTCTGAGATGGTATGCGAACGAAAGTAAAGACACTTGGGAATGACTCTCCTTGTTTTGTGTCTTCTGGAGTAAATATTCAAGGGTTTGTCAGATATAAATGACTCTGGCCCATTCATTTAATGTGCCTGCACATTTAATCAGATTCAGATGACCCACGACATGCACGAGGTATTGACTAGATCTGGAATGTAAGGGGACACTGCTATTATTTTGATGTACCCATTATAGCAGTGTTTCCCAATCCTGGTCCTGGGGACCCCATGGGGTGCATGTTTTTCGTTTTGCCCAAGCACTCCCACACCTGGTTCAAATTAAAGACTTGATAGGTTGATTACGTTGATCAAGTGTGTAAGTGGTGGGGCAATGTTTTGAATCAGGTGTGTGAGTGCCAGGGCAAAACGTGCACACCTTGGGGTCCCCAGCATCCAGGTTAGTTAGGAAACACTGCATTGCAGGGATGTGGTTGAGTATAACAACTAAAGTTACACTCACAGTCAATTGTTCCATGACATGCATTTGTGTACAGCCAATAAAATCATCACAACTTAACCTGTTTTGATGTTCAAGTTTTATTATGTTACACTTGCTACAGTGACGGAAAATATACTTTTATTGATGTTTCTACAGTTTATTAGTAAATGACTACCGCTGGTAGATAACCATAAATAATGTCTGCCTTTTCTGTGGATTTGAACTTACAAACGGAGTCGAGGTCAGTAGTTCCTAAGTTGGCACTAATGTTATGACTGAAACTCATGCTATTTTACCTTTTTTTTTTAAGTGTCAAATATTACCACTTAGGTATAAGCTTGTTTGTCAAGTTGATCCAGCGGACTAAGCTGCTGACGAGGGCAGCTACAGTCTGGATTCAAATCCCACCAGCCATGCTTTATTGTGGCATCAAATTTCCACTGTAGCAGTATTTCCACTCAGCCAAGGGGAACATATAGACACTCTGTGAATGAAACTAAAACATAATGATAGATTACAAATTTCAAACAAAGTACATAATGTTACAAATTAGGTGTGAGCTTGTGTGCTATGTTGGTCTAGTGGTCTAAGCTATTGACTGTGGAGCAGCTGCAGTGTGGGTTCAAATCCTACTGGCAGCTTCTTGGTGATGTCTATTTTTGTTGATGTCTTTTTTTTTTTTAAGTCTAGACAGTTGTAAAGGTTTGATCTGGATTCGAACTCGGGTCCACTGTTTGAAAGTTGTCGCGTTTAAGCCCAGCCACCAACCCCGTCCACTACACCCTTACAAACATTTACGTTATTTATTTTTAACATTGCTCACCACTGCCTCCAGCGGTCAACCTACACAACATCATTCACTGTCAGACATCGGTCCTGTGCAGAAACAGCTGACCTGACACTGCCCTACTATCAGCAGTGCTCTCCTAGTTTCCATCCATTCTCGTTTTTATGAGAAATACCACACTTGAAGATTTATAAAGATTAATTCAGACTTATGTTTGGAGATAACTGGGTATCTTTCCCCTAAAGTTTTTCTAGGGTATACAGAAACTAATTTGCAGGTGCCTTAAAGCAAATCTGCTTTCATTTAGATCTTTATTCATAACCCTTTGAAATGTTTCTGAAATACTGCTGGAATAATTCCATTCTGCCATAGAATTATTTATGCTTTGTCTTTATTTACAGTATTATCCTGTGCCCTCACACTTGAAATTCTGAAAAGTGAAAGCAAAGCCGTGAGGGTGGTCATTGTGACAGTACTTGCAATGTTTTGTTTTTTAATATTTCACCTAATACCAGTCTGAGTTTTAAGTAATTATACAAGCAGAAACATTCCCTTCACAAACTCACATGGTCCTTCAATGCTTGCATGACAAACTGCTAGCCAGATCATTACCACTGAGCAAATGGCTACGGTCGAACCAGAAGAACATGGCTGGTCATCCATAAGGCCAAAGCAGCGAATGTCTGTGGGCAATGCTGGCAAAACCCAAATGTGCAGGGGACACAAACAATGATCTTTAAGGGTTATAAAGGGCTCAAGGGAAACAGTTTGGCCATTTTCCAGTTCAGATTTTTTTTCTCCGTTTCTCATTATTGCTCTATTCCATTAAAACGTCTGTCTTTGGAAAATGGAGCGGAATAACACTCGCAATCCTAAACATGAAGGGATAGCCATATCCAACAAAATTTTCAGCTGCAAACCAAGAGCTTTCCTATAGATACTGACCAATGCAGTTTAGCTTTTTTCTAATAGAGAACAAGTTTAAAATGCATATACACTTTTCAAAGCTTGTTCAATGACTTCTCTCACAAATTACTCCCTAAACTTAGTCAAACTCCAGTATATTAGTAGCACAAAATCAATTCATTAAACTTAATGAACCTGACGAGTTGTGTTTGTGTCATTCTTGCAATTTTACATATAACTTTTATTCAATACAATGTCCTTTATTCCACAAAACTTCTATTTCTATGCATTGTACACACTACAGCTGACTAGCAATTTGGCTTGTCCCAGTCCCCAGGGGGATTTAAAAATATCTATGATTTGTTTTGATAAGTGTCCCCTACAGAAATTAATAACATGATTGACAACCTCATATATGAGCATATGGCCATTCCAGAAAATCCTAATTTCCCTAACCTACAGGTGGCTCAATGTCCCATAATGGGAAAATATAAAAAATCCTTAGCTATACCATATTAGTTTTATTAAGAATTATTTAAAAAGTGAAAAACGCTAAGATTGAACCATTACATGAAGGGTAGGTAACGAAGAGTGTTTTCTGAGGCCGAGAGATTCCTACAAGCCACAAAGCTGGGCATGCGGTAAACGCCGGCTTCCCTTCCGCCACTCTCAGACAGTGGGCGACAGTACATCGTCCACAGACCAGGTGTGAAGCGGCGGGTCACTTTGTCTGCCAGACGCAGGCGTAGGTTACAGGTGGAGCACACAATGTGGTTGGGACAGCAAGGTTTGGGAGGCAGCGGCCCACAGGTGTGAAGGAGCCTCCGTTTGGCCGGGGCGGTGGCGATGTGGACAGCTGTGGACCTCCCGTCATGGCCTGTCCCTTCAAAATGGCCGCCCAGTCTGTCCAGGCCTCTCCTGACCTTCAGCTGAGCCCCACAAACTCTGCCCAACTCCCTCTGGTACTGCAGACCCAACGAGCGCAGGGTACACTCTAACTGCAAACTCTCCCTGCGCATGGTGTTGGCCAGAGAGCGCTCTGTGAAAGACAGGGTTAATAGAACAAACCAATATATTGAACCCAACAGAAAATATACAAAGGTAAAATCTCACTCCATTTCTATTTAACTGTTATTTAACCAGGTAAGTCAACTGAAAACAATTTCAACAACAATCTGGCCAAAGGCCAAAAGCAACATGACACTTAGTACCACATAGAAATACAGACAAACACTATACACAAGGGGTGTAGATATAAATCAGCAGATTACACTATATACAGTGAGACACATAAACAAATGTATTATTTGACAGGCACATTTAGTCTGAGTGGGCATTTAAATGACTAATGTGTGATAAGAGTCTTGTAGGATGGCATGAAACCAATTCTGTATTTAATTTTAGACTAAATGGGTTATATGGGTATTGAATCAGAGTAAGCTGTCCAGCCATATACCAAGGCATTCGTAGCTGCTGACATAATCTGACCCACATAGAGGATTGAATTAACTATCAACTATATGTCAAAGTACTGTGGCCAATGTGTGTTTGCTGTAGAGGAGGAATTATGGAGTAAATTGATGGAAAAACAAATACCATTTATGTACAACACCTGTTGCAAATAACCCTTGAAATAAAGCAGAAACATACCAGATCATGTTCTCCACTTGATGATCACTTACCTCTTTCATTGTGTTGCTTGCTCCCCCTTGCTAAAGTTGCGAAACTAGTGGTCATCCTGCTTAACAATGGCTATCTGGATAAACCTTATGCTACTTGCATCTGCAGAACAAAACAATGAATTTAATAAAATCTGAAACTTTTGAAGGGTCAGTAACATGGGGAAATGGATAAATAAAACTTTAGACATTCAACACCTTGGATTAAATTGAACAGGGCCTTCCATAATAGCACACAAAGCATACTGAGGGCCTAGAAAGATTCTACATGAAGCAACAGTCGTGTACAACTGGTAGCTAGCAGACGACGAGTAGCTCACAACACAATTCTGACAGCATAGGTGTTCCACCCAAAACTATCATGAAACAAAGGTCACCATTATCAGGCACCACAGGCCCCCAGTAACAATCAGTGTACCACTGGTTTTATCCATACTCATCTGGTCATTACTGGCCTATGAAGTCAAAACATACTCATTTCATAATGTTGGAAACTGCATTGTGTGGGTGGAAATGTAGTCTTTTCTTTAGGATCTAATTTCAGTAAGCAAAAGTGGAGAGCAAATCAAAAGGGACAATTGGAACACATTTAATAAGGCATGGTCTTTAAACTATACAGAAACAACATAAAGAAACAAACAGCACAGGAAGCAATGAAGTCCAGGAGGCAGGCATCTCTCATTATCTCTCATTTCCTACTGTATGTTTGAAGTCAATGTGCTCTCACCAACAAAGCCACCGCATAGCAATCCCAGGATCTTCCATGCCTCCAGACTGCATCACTTCCTGTGGGCAGGACCCCTAGGACAGAAATGGAACTTTCAAACAGGTTCACCATTCTTATTAATTCTTGTCAATTACCCAATCACATTCCGGTACACCACTCAGGCAATTAGTCAAACCTGAGGCTTTGTCGTGACTGCCATTCTAACATGGCAGTCACGACAAAGCCCACCATTGATCATATTATTTGTTGTTAATGAAACAGCAGGAGCAGCAGGCTATAGATTCATCAAACACCAGCATTTTCTTCTTTTGTGAGATATGTAATATAAGTGAATTTATAGTAAAATAAAAATGCACAAATATATATTCCATACCCATCAAAATTATCTTTGACATGGTCTCAGAAAAAAATCCCATGCCAGTTAAAATACAACAAACATTTATCCATGTGTTACAGTGTAAAGACTCTTTTAGGGCACCCGCATAGAGTTGTGTATTAAACTTTTTTTACAGGTCTACACTAATGTGTATGGCACATTAATGAAAAGATGCAGGGGAAGAAGAGTGTCTTATTGAAATATAATAAAATAGAAACTCTAATGTCAGAAAAGGTTGGAGACACCTGAAGGAATAGTTTAATATCCACACCAACATTCTCAAGTTTCATAAAACGCTTTAGAAAACACCTAAGTTGTGTTATCCTTACAAGGGGAGAGTGCTAGATAACTGAAAACAGGGGTTTCCAGATGTGACAAAGAAATTAGAAATTAGAAGACAGAAACAGTGTGCTCTCACTAAAGAGCTCAATCTTGGTAAGAGGCTGGAGGGGCCTTCCGCCATGTAAGGTTCCCAGTCTGGACTTCCTGGTTATGTGAGTAGCGAATGGGGCCAAAATGTTAAGATCTTTGCCTTGTTTTCTAACAGTGTTACTCAAGAATCAGAAAATCAGAAAGACTTTTATTGCCAAGTAAGTTTCACAACAAACAAGGGTTTGTTCGGGCCGTTGGTGCAACAATCAATACAAAAGGAATAAGGGAAATAAAAAATAAGAACAGTGGACTGAGCACAAAAATACTAGACTGTGCATTAATACATTACTAAAAAATATACATAAGGTGCAAGATTTTGTCCAGTTGAGGGTTGTGTGTGTATGTGGGGAGGTGTTATAGATTTGTCCAGTTGAGAGTTGTGTGTGTAAGTGGGGAGGGGTTATAGATTTGTCCAGTTGAGGGTTGTGTGTGTATGTTGGGAGGGGTTATAGATTTGTCCAGTTGTGGGTTGTGTGTGTATGTCGGGAGGTGTTATAGATTTGTCCAGTTGAGGGTTGTGTGTGTATGTGGGGAGGGGTTATAGATTTGTCCAGTTGAGGGTTGTGTGTGTATGTGGGGAGGGGTTATAGATTTGTCCAGTTGCAACCTTTTTGCAGATTGGATGTATGATTTACAATGGATACAGGCCAGTAAAGTAGTGCAAATGCAATGTTATCGATCCATACAAAGTTTTCACTTAGCTCAACCAATGAACAATGTGGCTGTTTTAATCCCCTTTAGCCTTATAGTAATGTTCCTAAGCAGTTTCCACTACATTCCCAGGTTTGTATAGGATGGACGGACAGATATTTGCATTACCTGGGTGATATAATAAAATGTAAATATGAATGACTATCCTTGATCATACTCAAATGGATATTCAACAGATGGAAGATCCATGCAATTTGACAAATATATTGCAGCAGTGCTTTTCTGAGGTTGAATCGTTGTTTGACATTTGCTATGCACTATCTTTTGTCAGAGACAGAAGTTACAGAGACAGAAGGATTAGCTCTCAAACCGAAAAAAAAACAATACTTAAGATCCATCTTACAAAACGATGGACCCCATTCAGGATATTTTGTGATGTTTTACAAAAACATTTGCTCCTAAACAATTTCACTACCAAAGCAAGTACAATATGCAGTAAACATTTATTTTATTGTATTACATTTACTTAACTGTATTACAGAAAATACAATTCCTTATCAGCTCATATGAGTTAGTCAGCCTTAAAGATGATGGTAATAAATCTAAATAAATAAAGACAACTTACCATTAAAGCTCAGTTTCACATATCCTTGCACATTTTAGACTTTTGGACTTAAGAAATATTTACAAACTGTCAAATTACAGTCTTATGAGAGAAAAATACAAAAATGTACAGAACCATCCAGACCAAAATGTTGAATACACTGAACAATCCACTCACAATGACTGGAATGTGCCTAGCACACCACATCACACCAACTGCAATCTTAAATCCCATGCAATCACAGTAAGTCAGAAAGGCATCGCTCAATTTTACCTCAGGGTGGTGCTATTGTGTCAGAATCAGTCCTCATTGTGCACGAAAATGCGATAAAATTGGATGAACAATGTAAGGATAATTCTTTCCATTACCAGTACTTTTAGTATATAGATATATATATATACACACACTCACACATGCATGCATTGTGCAATTAAGCAATTAACTAAGGATCTTAATTAATTAAGAATCTAAGTGACTTTGAAAGAAGGTTCATTATCGGATCTCTCCACAGGGCACGAGGGGTCACTGAATGGTTTTATGAGTATGAAAATGATTCATATGCTATGGCCTTCACAGTCACCAGATCTCAACACAACTGAAAACCTGTGGGAGGTTTTGGACTGACGTGTTAGACAGCGCTCTCCCCAGACGAAATGAGGGAACGTTTTTGAATAATGGTGTTCCATCCCTTCAGTAGAGATCCAGAGACTCGTAGAATCCATCAAAGCACACTGAAGCTGTTCTGGTGGCCCAACACCTTACTGAGACACTTTATGTTGGTTTCTCCTTTAATTTGTCACCTGTCTGTATATATATGTACACAGTGTACTCATGATTGGGATCATGCCCGGCAGTGTCTCAGTACTAAATAATTCCTTTGACATTTCAAAGCTGATCAGAACACTAAAACAAAAAGAGGAAGTAAGAAATCCAGGATGAGATGTCTCCAAAAGATGAAACTTTTTGGACAAATTCAGGCAGCTTTTATAAGGAAGATGGAAGTAAACTAATTTAAGAAGTGATTTTTCTTGGGAGTCTCCTGTGGTGAAATGTCAGAAGTGGAGTGAATGTGTGTCTTTGTGAAGGTAGTCCTAAATGTCTCTTCTGTTGAAAACACATGGGGGCAGAATCACAGTATTCACTCATTCATTTTTTTTTTGCGTCTTCTTCCAGTCAGACAGGAACACGACATAATATTCACAGCTGTTTCACTAGTGGCGCCTCTAATGAAATCCTCCATCACCGGTGACACGGGGTCCATTTCCAAGTCTTCTTCTAAAAAAAAACAGCTGCCATGAAAAACCTTGTTATTGTTTGCGTTAGTGATATCACAGTTCACGGAAGGCCTTACAAACACATTTCTAAGTTCAAAGCGCAGCGAATATTGCAAGTAGTGAACATCAACACATTTGCTAATTTTGTCTGACATGTTTCCGGTTGCTGAACATGGGGGCTGCCCTTTTGCGCCTCTCTTCATTCTTCCCTCTCTCTCTTTCATCCAGATTGTCTTAACAGACATGAGGTGAGTCCTGGTGCCTCTATGTCCTTTCCAGGGGTAACAGACCAGGCACGCTGGAGCTGACCTGCTGGGCTCAGCAATAAAAACTGGTTCTGAGTGTACGAATGATGCTAGGTCAGTAGCAAGAATGGTAGAGGAATTATTCATGAGCGTGTTCATAATGAGAAAATGAGTCCCTCCTTTGAGCATTAGAGTACACAATAAATCAGGGAGAACTCAGTTGAAAGCAAATGAACCTCATGACCCTCAACCTCAATAGCAGGTCAGACCGTATTGTCTTATGTCAGATGCTTATGGCTGGCGTCCTGGAAACTGCCTCCGTGTACATAATGAGACCGTCTGACATGAGGCAATCTGACAGTCAACACAACTGTGCACACTGCAACATTAAACTTGTTTTATTTTTCAGAGCATCAAAACAAAACCTCCATAAGTAAAGTAATGAAGGATAACAGTGACATCTCAAATTGCACTGAAAGTGAAACTGACTCAACTGAATTTAAACACAGCGACAATCTAGCTGGTTGTTGGTTTTAATATTCCTCTCACTACTGACAGCTAGCATAATCTCCATAAAACAGTTTCCTCATTGATCTTTTTTTATTCTATTTGCGGCAGACACCATACTTTTAATTACTTATGGTAACTACGTACTTGAATATTCATAGATACTATTTATACTGTCTGTGTACCAGTTGCAATCTATTAGCTGCTGACATTGTGCTTTCTCTATTGTATTGAGCTAAAAACCCCTAATGGGACTAATGATGTGAGGACTCCCTGGACACCACAACCTTCTATATCAATAGGGACACTCCATCCATCATATACAGTTGGTCTAAAGTTGATAATACTTTCACCCCATCCCCGGAGCCTGTTTCTCTTTGGGGTTATCACCCTCTCTTATCCCAGCCTCCGTTGATCCTTTCTGCCTCAGCCAACAGCCTGTGTATGTATTTCTGCCTCAGCCAACAGCCTGTGTATGTCTTTCTGCCTCAGCCAACAGCCTGTGTATGTCTTTCTGCCTCAGCCAACAGCCTGTGTATGTCTTTCTGCCTCAGCCAACAGCCTGTGCATGTCTTCCTGCCTCAGCCAACAGCTTGTATGTCTTTCTGCCTCAGCCAACAGCGTGTGTCTTTCTGCCTTATACAGAGTTACTCATCCCTGGTTCACTGCAGAGCATTGATGCTCCTCTGTATGAAATATGACTTTCATGTGAAAGAGACCCCTTTAAATAGCTTTATATCACAATGATGTCAAAACGTGCAACAAGGGAATGTTTGTGTGTGTGTGTGAGTGTGCGTGTGTGTGTGTTTGTGAGTGTGCTCGTGTGCATCATGTATGTTGAATGGCTGCTGCTGTACTTTTTGTGAAGATGAAATTTAATTACACAGCAAATCAATCCAAATTTCAAAGACAAGATTAATTGGTTCTTGCGTTACATATTTTAAAAGACCACTTTCTCCCTTTGTTGCCCTCAGAAAAATGCCCTCATTTTCAGTTTATTATGAATACCCTACCACAACTGTGAGAGACATTCAGGAAAATAACCTTCCTACAGTCCCTTTGTGCTAGGCTGAGAGTTCTGCTGTAGGCATTGGAATACAAATACTGGATGGCTAAGATACTTTATGAAATCATAAAATGATCAAAATGCACTTTCATATCAGTCATCCACTACTGTTGTTATTCACATGGGTCTGTAACCAATGTTTTATGGTTTAAGTAATAGTTGCCACTGATGAGGATTCTCTCTGGTCTTGCAATGGAACAACTTTGCATATATCTTATTTAAAAGTTCACCTCAGATTTACCTTTCCTCAGAGTATTGAAAGGGACTTCTGATACTCGACTGAGGACACTGGTACTTTCAGCTGCTACACGGCAGACAGCTTCACTGTGTAAACCCCAGGATAACTCTTAAATTAGTCTATTAATTCACTTTTTTTCTCACAGCTGGAGTTTCTGTGAAAGAAAAAGCAGCGGTGAATGGTGGTTTAATTAGGACAGAGAGGGGCTCTGAGAGAACGGGCGGAGAACGCAAGCAAGCGTGAGTGGAAAGAGGGTTTGAGAGTGGGACGGGTCTAACATGGAGGGAGGTGGCTATGAGATTAATAGGGTACCTGCTATCAATAAAGGATATGGATGGAAGGTGAACAACAAAACAAAACCCAACTCTACACATAAAGGCCTGTTGTTTAATATGAACTAGGGCCTTGGTGGGCAGAAGCAAATAAAATGACTCAGCCCATTTCAATATCTTTGCTGTCCTGGAGTACATTCCGAATGTCCTCCAACCCCCCCAGTCTGTCTGTTGTGTGGTCACACTGAGCATATCCTGCACACGTGTAGTTCCCTTGTAGACATATCTATCACAGCACATGCAGTAAATTGCTTTTCATGGGTATCTGGCCAATGGATGGATGTAAGTCTTTTGTTTTTATCAACCTGATACTTTCAGCCCACTGGCTGCGGTGGAAAAATCTACTCAGGAATAACGGGAAAGCGTTGGTAATGACAGATCATGACAAGCCAATACATTTTTTTTGCACATAAGAAAGCATAATTAACTTTTCCATTACTGTTTATACTGGACACATTTCTGCACATAATCAGAATAACCGTTTTTTTTTTGCTACCGTAAGTACATTAACAACATCCAGAATTGTACTGGTGTGGCTAATTGGCAGAAAACATATAGGAACAGGATACACTAAATGTAATGAAAGTTCACATCGTACAATTATATAAAATGGGTGGTGAAACTGGGATTGAGAGCTGAATATATCCTCCTCTACATTCATTTATACCCTGGGTGCAAGGGACAAATAACAACATCTTTTTCATTTGAAGGCCAAACATTTACTGAATAGAAAGGTGTTAGTACCTTCTATCCTTTTCAGACACAACGCTGCACCTGTCGTCCAACAGATACGAGCCAGGTGTTCAAACAGGCGCCCTGACCTCGTGATTCAGTCTGTAGCTGTAACATGAAAGGAAGAAGGCAGTTGGACAGCTTGAAAGACAGGCCCATCATTCCAAACGACACCCTATTCCCTTTGCAGGTCACCACACTTGACCCAGGGCCCAAATGAATTCCTGTATAATCAAAGACAAAGCCTTTTATTTGTCAAGCGCACCGAAAAACGCATCATTCTGAACAATGAAATTCTTGTGACACGGCACGCGACATCTACATAGTGATTAAGAAATATATAAAGCAAAAATAATAACAGATAATACAAAATATACATATCAATAGTAACTGGAAGCAATTGATATGTAATGTAGAAATGGGAATATGGACTATTTGAATAGAAATCTTAAATATTATAAATAAAAGAGTTGTAGTGCCTATAGATGGATACAATAAAGATGTGCTAATGTACATGAATGTACATAGAAAGTGACCAGAGCATATGAAGTGTACATGTGATCAGTAGATCAGTGTTGCTGGTTGAGGAGCCTCATGGTCTGGGGGTAAAACCTGTGTGTCTGGAAGTGCGTGTCCTGATGCTCCGGTAACGTCTACCAGATGTCTAGGAGAAGAGAGTGCATGGGCTTGGTAAAACTAATGACTACAGTACAGAATTGACAATCGTGCCGTTTGGGATACCGACTTGCAGGATATGCCGACAACGCCAAAATAAATCAAACCCCTTAGACAGTAAGCATCAGACCTGGGTTGTCATCAGAGATTCATGACATTCAGGCCTAAGACATGGGGCATACAACTCTATGTCCCTTTACTGGACTGGAGCCATCCAAAATAAGCTTTAATAGAACATAAATGCCCCAAATGACTGATATAGGCTAGACAAATAAGATCAATAAAACCAATAGGCCATTGAAAAGAGTGGAGACACAGATTGTAGCCTAAGAGGAAAGTATAGCTCACAAATATTACAGTGACGCCCACTCATCCGAACGGATTTCACAAAATTGTATTTTGAAAAATTGTGAAATGCCTAAGGCCTTTTAACGGCTGCCTGCTGTTCAGTGACAGTCTTACTGACAGCCACAACTCAACGATCAGCTCTGTGGTACTTCCTGCCTCTGGGGCAATGCACTGTTCCTGTCTGTTTCAAAACATCCCTCATTGGTCAATTCCTGGAAAAACAGGTGTCCTGTCTGAACGACTATAGATCTGTAGAATTCACCTCGCCACCATCAAAAAGTTTGAATGTGTAGTCGTTTCTTTCCTAAGAACCGACCCTGGCCCTAAGTTTGCCTTCAGAGCCAACAGGCCTGCAGATAATGGGCCTCCACTAGATCCTCCAACAACTCGACAACCCGGAGATGCATGCAAGGGTACGGTTAATAAACTCTGCATTCACCACCATCATCACAGAATTATTACAAGACAAACTCTCAGCTGAACTGGCCAGCTCCATTTTATCGGTGGATCACCAACTTCAACAAAAACACACAAAGATGGGTAGATACGTTTCAGACCATAGTTCCCACAGATCTGGAGCGCCAAAAAGATGTGCAGGTCTGACCTCACTATACAAAAACACCTATACTTCAAACCTCAAAGCATCTCTCAAACTTCTCGAGTTGGCAGGCGACACCACTGCGGTCGGTCTCATCAATGAAGGTGATAAGTCCATGTGCCGTGGAGGGGTTGATAAACTACACCATGCAACCAGCCAAAAAAACATGTAACTTAACACTGACAAAAATCACCTATTAGAGCCCTTCTGGAAAAACGTTCATAACTCAGTTCTTCTGCACTTTACATTGAAGACTTAATAAAAAATCAATTTTGTGGAATGTGCAAAGCTGAACTCGCACTGGCACACGAGAAAGACAGTGATGCATGCACACCTCAGAAAACACATCAGAGCCTGACACGTTCATGTAAAACAAGTGTGGCATTGTCTGGTTTTCAGTCAGTTCCTTTTAGTTTGGCTTCATGGCCTGAGTTGTGTTTTGAAGTGAGACATTGTTCATCTTGAATAGTTGAGCTGGGCATTAACATCATGTTAGCATCACCAAACAAGTGGACTGCTTGTGTTTGTGGAATTTGTTGATAGTCAAGCAGTGCCTTGTACCTAACAGCATTACAAAACATGCCTTTCATTTGCTGAAGATAAGACGGAATAAAAGACTGAATCAAAACGGAAGATGGCTGCAGTACAAGACTAGCAGATCATCCTAAGAAGATACCCACTGTTTGGTGGTGTGAAAGGGTTTGAAACGTTGGGCAGTTATTGCATGCAAAGAAACTAAATCGTAAACATAATTGTTTAACTTGGACATTGTCTTAATCTGTTCCAACACCTTTGGTGCCCTGAAATTCATAAGTGGACTACTGGATGTTCAAAATGAGTTGTAATTTCCATCAGTTATAGGATTACATAAGTCATGCTAGCTAACAGATACTGTACGCAAAGGAAACTCATGATCACTCCTATCATCTTAACATTTCCCATGAACAGGCCACCCTATATACAGCTCCGGAAAAAATTAAGAGACCACTGCAAATTGAATGCTTCTGTTCCTCACTCAAAACCTTCCTTTTCGACTTTTTTGGAAAGGAAAGAAAAAGGTGCACTGGTCTCTTAATGTTTTCCGAAGCTGTATGATCATAGTGGCAACTAAAATCAGACATTGATAGATCAATCAAGTCCTACACTGCAATTACCTGTCATATTTTATAATGGTTAGATGACTAGGAGCACATAAGCACAGCTCTATGAACTAAGCAACAAGACTACAATTACATTGCACTATCATAGCAGCACAAAAGATTCAGTGCTGATCTAAAATCATCAAGGTTTAAAGACCAGAAAGCCCATCCTGGTGTTGTCCCTGCATCAGACAGACACATGCATAGTATTATGTCTTTATACCAGGAGCGCCAATAAATACTCTACATGTTTGTTTTACCTAATCAGAGGAGGAGAAGAGATGATCCCTTAGAAGCCTGGATGAAGCACAGTGGAGAACCTTGTAGGAGAGGCCCTCCAATAGTGACATCCTGATAAATCGATAAAAGAAAGGAGAACAAAGAGAAAGCTGTGATACAAGGACATGAACAGACGGGTCCAAAAAGGTGTGCTTTTAACACCCAGCACGGTGCCACTAGAAGTGAAGTGCTGCGTCTCAAATTGCCTTGTGATACCCTAGTCAAAATTATACACTATTTAGGGAATAGGGTGGTATTTGGGAAGCAACCCTGATTGGTTGTTTGGTAATCGGACAAAGCCTTTCAGAGTCAGGCATGCCTTAGCTCAGCCTTCGCAGAGTGTGCTCTGGATCGAACAGCGCCCAGCTGGCAAAGAAACCTAAGGCAAATGCAATTTTGGATTTTGATTGAAAAAGGGATGGAAATAATATTTAATCATTTGAAATTCAAAAATAGATTGTGTACCCAAAACAGCAGTGAAGAAATGACATGTGATAAGAGGAATGGAAAATCCTGAGGAAGTTGATAACTCTGGGTAGAAGCAGCAGGTACAATAGAATATCATCCTGGTTTTTTATCATCTTCCCTCTGGTAATTATAATGTGTACATCCTAAATTGCGCCCTATTCCTTATGTAGTGCAGGAAACAGGAATAGAGTGCCATTTAAGACACAACCAATTCAATCCTTCTCAGATTTTAGAACTAGCTGCAAACACTTAAATTCTTCCTCTTTTTCACTTTATATTACCTCTACATGGTTTTATGATTCATTATAGAAGAATATGAAATACTTATTTCCACCGTTACAATCCCATTAAATATCTAATATAATTTTACCCTCCTATTCCAAAGGCTTTTGATGACCTTGCCACCCATTTGGAGTGATATCTATTTGAAAGGATATACTTCTGGAAGGATGCATCATGGAATTGTTTCAAATCGCTCTTTTGTTCAAACCATCACATAGTCTTAAATTACAATCCAACTTCAGTGAAAAGAAGAGCACCGCTCATTTTACTCTCCTGGTATAATTCAATACTTTCTGAAGAGTGGGTCCTTAAAACGTCGGCTGTGATTTCTATATTGAGATGTAAAGCCACAAAGAGAGATACATCCACACACACAGCTCTCCTTACAACATCACGTCTCTTAAATCCGCCACAGACTGCCTTTAAAAATGCATGGAAATTTGAAAAGGGGGTTGGAAGAGCCGTTTAAATAGCCTGGCTCTGAATAATGTAACAGGCAGCTCTCTCTCTCTCGCTCTCTCTGTCTTTATGGTTTGGGAATGGGGTGTGAGTTGAAGTGGAGAGGGGGTAAGGAGGATGAGTTTGATCGGGTTCTCGGTGGTTTACAATTCAATGCCAAGGGTTTCTGGAGTCTAATGTTTTCTCATCATCTCAATAAGGACAAAAGGTACAAGCTAGCAGATGAGAGTGGGAAAAGGCATGGAGAGAGTGGGAAGAAGAGAGAGGGATAAGAGAAAGTGGCAAAAAAGACAGAGAGAGAGAGAGAGAGAGAGAGAGAGAGAGAGTGACCCAAAGCACCCAAGTGACCGTTGGAGAAGAGATGAGTCAGACACCATGGTGCCTCTGCCAGACTGAGAGAGCTCAGACCTGAGTCAACTTGGGAGGCTCGTAGACAACCACCGCCGACCTCATCTACTCACAGAGCAAGCCAGCTGATATCATTAGGGCAGCTTGCTTAGCTGCGGTCCCCTACAATCCAGCCTGTCTCAGAGGGAGAGAAGAGAGACCGAGAGCCACCGTGGTGGGGATTTGAACAGGAGAACCAAACTATGACTTTCTGTAGAAAGTTAGCATTGGCTCAAACCAGCCTGATGATGTACATAGATTCTTTAAACAAGTCAGGTTTCAGCCATTCCTGTATGACCGTTATTTTGGCTTTATCCCTTGCATGTAGAGAATAAAAGAGATTTATAGAACTTCAGACTCAAGACACTTAATTTCTAGAACACCCTTACATTTTTTTTTAAATATGCAGCTGAGTTTAAACGTCATACTGTATGTAAAACCCCATGTTGAAATGTATCACTACACATAGAGTTGGTATGTTGGTATGAGGGCCAGATTGGACAATCGTCCATGACACCGGGGCTAACACCTACTCTTACCTTCAGTGCCTTGGGATCTTTAGTGAACACAGAGATTCCGGACACCCATTTAAAGCCTCATCTGAAAGATGGTAATATTCAATGCTTTGACACATTGAAATTTCATATTTGTGTCTTCATCGCGACTTCGGCAGCATCTGGTTTCCCATGCGGGGGACCAACCAGTATTGATGGTTAAAGCAATTGTTCATCATATCCAAATTGTCCAAAAGCATTTTAAATTCATTTGAGGCTTAACAATGGCCCTTACTGGTGACTTGAGCATGATGCATGAAGAATGCATAGATTGGTACTTTTACATGAATGGCATTTGTTTTAAAATTGCCATATAATTGTATGCATGTCACTGTAATAATTTCTAAGGGACTTTCTTGAGCGTCACAATACATTTCAACTGCTTTTGGATGATTTGGATATGATGGGCGAAAAATGCTATTATAGGTCTCTGGACTAGGATGGAATTTGAAATGCTAGAAATGCTGAAATGTTAATATTTAGAAACAATGCCAGTGAAATTAAATGGATTCCTTTCATACATATTGTCATAGTAAGGAGCCCAATGCGCCATTTTGTAATTTGGGTGAACTATCCCTTTAACTTTAGAGGAAATCAGCATCGGGAATCCGGTTTCTTTGCCACTGACAACTGTTTTGCATTTCAACCATGTCTCTGTCAATAACAAATATAGTCAAGGGTAATAACTATAATTCATCCAAAGAATAGGCTCCCTGGGAAATAAGCTTTGTACTATACACCATTTTAGTATTTCACTTCTATGATGGTTCAACCATGGTAGTGTATGGACTATTTCACTCCTGAGTAGAGTGAAAAACTAATGTTATTTCCCATTCATAGTGAAATGCCTGTACGTTCACTCCAGTGTAAAGTTAGTTTCAAACATCAAATCGTATTCTTCAAATCTGCATATGGTTATAGAAAAACCCTCAGTTTGTAGTCTACACACTGACAAATGTTACAATTAACATGACACAGATTGTGCTTCATTCAGTGTATTAGGTGAACTGGGGCTTAGCAGAGCAGCAATCATCAATGATTTAACACTTCCTTTTTAGATTTCATTTTCTGGGCATTTTTCTGACATTGCAGTACTTTAGTTTTGGTTGTGAATAAGCCGCTAGACCTCATTGGGATCGAACACCTTCCTTTTTAGATGATGATGTTGTCCTCTTTTCTAGTGATACATAGCAACAGTCTTATGGAAATTGGCTGGTCCAGGCACATCAGTGTCAAGTCACTTTTAATTAAAAATTCCATCAGCTGAAGCCTTCCTCTGGTCTTCAGTCTTGTTTCCTACAACTCAGTCTATCCCTCTAAGGCTCTTTGTCTGTCCGTCTCTCTCTCTTGCCTTTCTCTCTCGTCTCTCACTTTCCACAAGTTGTCCTTCACATCACTTGGCTTGTGCTAGTTATAATTATTCAGAAGAGAACTGACAGTGTCACTAACGATGACGGATGAGTTTGATATTTAGTTGCCAGTATGTTTGAATTAATGGCAGGGTTATGAGACATTTTGGTGGCCAGGTTAATTTATGGACCAGACTTTGACATAAACACATCATTATTTGTTATTAAGTTGATATCAGTGGAAGTAATATAAAAGCCACTAAGATATTACAGTAAATTTGAGACCATCTCTGTACCTTCCAGGCATGAGGCCTGTTTCTTTTCAGGTATACAGCTTGACAATGGGATGTAACACTGAAGAGCAATGACTAATGTTGTTTCTCACAGAAGAGGACGAAGAAGAATTTAGTACAATTTTTGTGTTGTTGCAATAACTGTACAAACTACCATCCATATTATAGTTAATGTTATTTGATGACTTTTGACAGTCTATGAAACTTAACTATCCAGGAATTTCAATACACACAGAAATAGAGTACAAACTTCAAACCAGAATGGCACACCAGCTGTCTAACAATTATTTTTACCCCTCCTAATCAGTATTGCGGGGTACCGCTTAGTAACATTACGCTTTCTTTCCACTAATGATTAATATAACAGAATACTGTTCCAATGTCCGTAACAATATTACAGTGACTGATCAAATATTTCTCATCGTCAGTGCACTGCCTTTCTTACAATGATCTACTGTAGTTAATAAATGTATGTGCAATATTTAAGAAACCTGTGTCATTCTTACTTCCTCTCTTCAAGTTACTGTTTATCAAACATTTAGAGAGGTGGCAAAATTATAATTTTTGCATTCAATGTCATTACTCTTTATACCAAAACCAGTGACTTCTTTTGAAGTAAGAGGTTGACACAGAATCTGTAGCCCATCTGCTGCTCGGCATCAACAGTCAGCTCCAGTGATAGAAAGACACCGATAGGCTGTTTCAGTAAAAGGCTTTAGGGTAAAATAGGTTATTTGATTGTTATACTCAACACACAATGTATAGCATAACCTAGTCATTAATGTAGAATGCGACATTTGGAATAGCAATTTGGCTTACATACAAACAAATGAATGAAAAAAAAACCTTCCCAATGTTATAATGTATGCAGTGCTGTAATAGAAACTCTTTTGGTTGGGTCTCCAACCAAGGTACAACCATTTTTCTGTGGTTAAGCGCTGTCACATACATTATTGTAGCACTGAACGATGGTGGTCGACGCGTGAGATTCAGAAAGGAGACAGACACAGATATTCCTTTGCAGACTCAAAAGCGGAGATGTATTCCCAAGAGCACATGGTGACAGCTAACCCCGGGGTTGAGATGTCCACCTAAAAAAACAACTACCAACCACTTCCCACTAAGCATGGGTCTTAACACTTAGCTAGCTATCTCTTAAATAACCCAACTGTCTGTCAACAGACCCCAGGTGAGAGACGGCCCAAGTTAGAATTTCCCTTTTGACTACCTCTTTTACCTCTTTTCTCCCACACCATAACCTTTCCAGCCATACCCAACAGGCCCGACAGCTCCCCCAATCAAATCTGTCACATTTCAGTGATATGAAGCACGCTGACCAATGAACCCCATGACCCCCGCTGATTGACAGGAAACTCTGTAGAGAACCAGGTATAATCCATCCCCCCGACTCTCTCTTACAGATTCTACCTTCAAGGACCCAAACCACAGCGTTACAATATATATCCTAGCAAGGTTAAAGGCAGAGTTTCTGTTTAATTTATAAAAGGTATCGGCACCAAAGAATCTGGATAATATCATATCGTGAGGTCACTGGCAATTCCCAGCCCTACAATCAATATCAAATAGCGCGCAGGACCAGTATGGAGGGAAAAAAGTATAAAAATGTATGCACACGTAGTGTACAGTAAATCACGCAGATTCATGAAATGCTCTGTTGATGACAGGTAAATGCTTTGCTGGCGACAGGTAAATGCTCTGCTGATGAGAGGTAAATGCTCTGTTGATGACAGGTAAATGCTCTGCTGACGACCAGTAAATGCTCTGTTGACGACAGGTGTAGGGCAATAGAGCAATGCTTATATGCTGGTTTCCCGAAAAACAGATAAAATGCAACTTAAAAAAGTGAGATACACAATAAGGTAAATACTCAAACTGATTTGTATAACAATAACAATGGTATGAATAACTATAAAGTAGGCTATTTGGCTATTTACAGAGTCATTTATTTGCAGGGGTACAGGGTCATTTAAATTGATGTACTTAAAATTAGGGGTGGTAGTGGACTGAAAATCCATAACAACAGCAGCAATGTACAGTATGTGAAAGGTGTGTAGTGCATGTATAATTGTGTTCATGTTATGAATGTGTGTGTGTGTGTGTGTGTATGGGGGCCGGACAATACATCATGATAATTATGAGCACCTCCCTTTGCAGAGAAAAGAGCACTGTTGATAAAATGAGGTGGTTACATTTCTCATTAAGTGTTTCGGCCCAGCCTACTTCTCTGCCTGTCGTAGCTCATATTTTCAGACGCAGGGTGACAACGGGACACGTTGTCGGTTGTCTGGAAATGGGAACATGTAGGAAGAAGGGACACCAGTTGCTAAGGAACCCTGGGGTGGTGTTGATTGCCTGCCGGCGAGGCATTATAATAACACAGTAAAATAGACAGGGGTTTGTTCCAAATGGCACCATATTCCCTACTGGGCAATTATTTTTACCGGGGCCAATGGCCCCCTATTCCCTATAAACTGCATTACTTTTTTCTAGAGCCCATGGTAGCCTATACTGTAGATTATACTGCTTTTGAGAGAATTGGAGGCTATTTGGGAAGCAAGCACTATTTTTTGCAATTAACTAGGTTTCCATCCAAATGGCATCAGGTTTCAATACAATTGGTGGCAGGTTTCCATATTCGAAAATATGCATAAGGAAAACAACAAGCAAGCAAATGTTACCACCAGTGGTGTTTTTCCACCAAGTCTTTTTCAGGATAAAATGAAGTGTTACTCTAAGCTAACTTCCATTTGGTCATTATTATTTCAGTATTTGCGCATGAAAGGAATTTATAAAATAGGTTCTACGATATCTGCAATCTGATTGACTTAAATAGGGTTCAAAGGCTGTGACAATTCCTTTGACGACCGCAGTGTCAGAAGTAGGCTAATCACTCAGTCTGTTGTAAAAGTAGTGTCGTAAAAGTATCAATACGCAAACTCCTTAGCCTGACCAAAGTAAAAAACATAGTGGACAATTTCTTTTGCTTCAAGTCCATAGCATGTTCAAAATCAAAGAATGAAAGACGAATCTAACATTCACTAACCCCATCAACATTGTGTGTTAATGCTTACATATCATATAATCATCATATAATCATTTTTAAAGACACAATAAGATCTGACATTCCATTTTATTTTGTTGACATTCAGAAAGTTTACAGACAGAGACTATATTAACTTTAATTCATGTTACAAGTTTCAAATGCAAAAACATACTGTGCCAGTGTGTCTGTGAAATTTATATTGATAACTCAATTTATTATTAGGATCATCTGAAAAAAGATCTCTTTGGTGCTTTGTGAATCAAATCCATCTCTTAATTGTATCAATTTCTTATATAATTCAAGTCTAAATATTAGCAATAAGTCCATCTGCTGTTGGACATCCTTGTATGAAGCTAAAATGTTTAACACCCTTAGAGTAAAGGATGAGCTGATATTTGTGTGACAGAGAATTAACAAGCAGCCTGAAATTAGAGTGTACATTGCTAAAAAATTCAGGTGTTTTCTGGAGAATACCAATCGAGTTGCACGGTGCTGGGCTGTGAGCACAGGTCCCACTAGAGGACATTGGGCCCTCATGCCACCCTCATGGAGTCTGTTTCTGATTGTTTGGTCAGAAACATGCACACCAGTAGCCTGCTGGAGGTCATTTTGTAGGGTTCTGGCAGTGCTCCTCCTGTTCCTCCTCACATAAAGGAGCAGATACCGGTCCTGCTGCTGAGTTGATGCCCTTCTACGGCCCTGTCCAGCCTTCCTCATATAACGTTCTGCCTCCTGGTATCTCCTCCATGCTCTTGAGACTGTACTGGGAGACACAGCAAACCTTCTTGCGAAGGTTGCCTGTGCAACCTGAATGGGCTACAGGTACCGCCTCTTGCTACCAGTAGTGACAAGGACAATAGCAAAAAGCTAGAGAAAACTAGAGAAGAATCAGTCAGGGAGGATAAGGAGAGAGCAATTGTCTGTGGCTACCACCTGCAAAACCATTCCCTTTTTGGGGGTTGTCTTGCTGTTGCCTCACCAGTGCACCTGTTTTTACTTTCATTTGCACCAAAACAGGTGACAAAGATTCACAATCGCTTAGGCTTCCTAACTGGACAAATTGATATCACTGAAATTTAAATGACTTGGTGTTATACTGTGATGATTACGTGTTCCCTTAATTTTTTTGAGCAGTGTATTTAATTATCTGGAGCAATTGTTTGGGTAGATTCCCAGACCGTGTTGTCTATAGCCCGAATGGAAGGAAGTGGTGCATGTTTAACCAACTAAGAGCCACCCAAAACTTTGATCATTAAAAAGGAAAAGGTGCAACACTCACTTACCATAAAAAACTCATTGGTAATTGTGTGAATGCATCAAACTTTAAATATATTCTTTAGAAACATTTCTGACTTTGTTATTGTAGCAGGTATTTTCCAATTTTCTTTTTAATTATGTTCCACAGTGTCCAACTTATGTCTAATTTATATTCCATAAGCACGTAGGTCATGCTGGTAGAATGAGACATCACCTTAGTGCAGCATAAGGTCAGTTTTTAATGATACTGACCACATCAATGTCAATTGTTTTTTAAATTTCATTTGTTAAAAAAAACTGTTCGGTGTTACTGCAGCATTAAGGAAGGATATCACATTTTAGCTTGTGAGATTATTACTGAATCAGAATGAGGTGCCAATTTCATGTTTCCCCTGAGGTTTTTTAAAATGTTTGTGTGTTGTCGCTCTCATTTGTGCAAATCTTTAATAGGCCCCACAGCACTGGCTGTTGGGGTGACTTGCATACCCTGACATTTGTCTGTCGAACATCACCAGGGACATCAACAGACTTGCAAAAGTCTCTGGGCCTTGGCCCCGGGAAGCCCGGGCCTGACGACGACGCCACACACACACACACACACACACACACACACACACACACACACACACACACACACACACACACACACACACACACACACACACACACACACACACACACACACACACAC
>JACXGI010001263.1:0-21367 GCA_016801175.1 Esox masquinongy | reverse complement strand
TCTAACACCAGGAACACGTGGAATGGACAAAGAACTATTACAGTCTGCAAAAGGAAAATCAGCAGTGTGGGGGAAATCTCTGCTTCTCTGCCAGAGGTTCTGAGCACGTTCTATGTGTAACGTCGGTGGTATTGGAGGAACCAGGTGCAGGCGAATATACTCGATGTAGGTTTTATTTAATGAAAACAAACACCGAGCACACAAAACAAAACTTAATGAAAACAAAGGGGCTGATAGTTAAACAGCAAACGAAAGGACTCACCGGTTACGTGTAGCTTACAGACAGCAACAACAATGATGATCGACAAATGTGGGGAGCAGAGGGGAAACATTTAAACACATACTAATGAGATGATTGGGACCTGGTGTGAATAGTTGAAGACGTGACACGAAACAAGTCCGGGATGTGTTTGTGGAGTGATGGGAACTGGAGGTGTACAGGACGGTGGCGCTGATCCTCACCGTACCGTGACACAACTAAGGGGGGGAGGGCGGGACGACGGCACCCGGACAGGCGGAGGCTCAGCACCTGGAGCAGCCAGTACAGGCCGGGGAGGCGGAGCCGGCGGAGGGCCAGGAGCCGGCGGTGGGCCAGGAGCCGGCCGGGGCGGCGGAGCAGCCGGGACAGGAGAGTGCGCCGCTGTGGCCGGGACAGGAGAGGGCGCCGCGGGCTCAGGCAGTGGCTCCTGTGCAGGAGAGGGCGCTGCGGGTCGAGGCGGCAGCGGCCAGTCGTCGGCAGGCTCTGGTGGCACCGGCCAGTCCCCGGCGGGCTCGGTTGGCGACGGCCAGTCCTCGGCGGGATCGGGTGGCGGCGGCCAGTCCCCGGCGGGCCCGGGCGGCGACCAGTCCTCGGTGGGTTCTGGCGGCGGCGACAACAGGGCGGCAGGGGGAGCTGACGGTGGTGACCACTGGACGGCTGGAGGAGCTGGCGGCGTCGGCCACTGGATGGCTGGAGGAGCTGGCGGCGGCTCCAGGGCAGCAGGGGCTGCTGGGAACACCCGGCGCCTTGGGGCTGGCACCGGACGTAAAGCCGACTGCGGAGCAGCAGCTGGGGGAGCAGCGGGCCGCGGAGTAGGCCGCGGGGTCGTCTGCGAGGTAGGCCGCGGGGCGGCAGCAGGCCGCAGAGAAGGGGTGGGGCACGCCGAATGGCCAGGGGACTACCCATCCAGTCCACACCATGGCAGGTAGGAGGCACGGGCTGCCGTGTCCTCCTACGGCCTCCTCTCCTACGTCCCGTCCTCTCCGCCTCCTGCATCTCCTGTAGGAGCCCTTTGATCACTTCCTCCTCCTGCCGAGTGAGGGGCTTGACCACTCCCCATTGGTCTACGCCCCATAGCGCCCCCCCAAAATTTTCTTGGGGTGACCTCCAGCCTTGCTCCCTCAGGGGGTCTTCCTCCACTCTCCCATAGACCACCTCCTCATCGTCCGAGGAGAGGGAGTCAGACCCCCAATCACCCCTCCAGGAATACTCCCCTCTCGTCGGACAAATCGGAGGGGAGTAGCCAGAATAAGCGCAGAGACGGCGAGCTTCCTCCTCCGGTGTCTCTGGCTTCTCCCACGGCCACAGGGAGTTATCCCTGTGACCATGGTGGGTTTTATTCGCACACCTGCGGGTTCCTTTTTGGTCGATCATTCTGTAACTTCGGTGATATTGGGGGAACCAGGTGCAAGCGAATATACTCGATGTAGGTTTTATTAAATGAAAACAAACACCGAGCACACAAAACAAAACTTAATGAAAACAAAGGGGCTGATAGTTAAACAGCAAACAAAAGGACTCACCGGTTACGTGTAGCTTACAGACAGCAACAACAATGATCGACAAATGTGGGGAGCAGAGGGGAAACATTTAAACACATACTAATGAGATGATTGGGACCTGGTGTGAATAGTTGAAGACGTGACACGAAACAAGTCCGGGATGTGTTTGTGGAGTGATGGGAACTGGAGGTGTACAGGACGGTGGCGCTGATCCTCACCGTACCGTGACACTATGCACATTCTGAGAGCAATTCTACAGCCCAGGATGTACAGATGGTCCAGGAGGATTGTCCATTGCAATTATCCAAGGCAGACGTTTCCAAATCCTCAAAAGCGTAAGCCCTCCCCGTCTCCTGGTCTGGACAATGCCCCCGGACGCGTTCTCACGGTATGTGATGACCTTATGGATACATGTTCAATCACTGCTTCAGGCTGTAGTCCCCACATATTTTAAAAAGACCTCCATTGACCCTGTCACAAAAAACGACTACCACCCTGTGGCACTAACATCCCTAGTCATGAAGTGCTTAGAGTGGTTAGTCAAGGCACCCATTATCACCTCCCTACCCTCAGATTCAGATCTACTACAGTCTATTTCCAGACCAAACAGGTCCACATAGGACACCCTTGCCCTCCACCGAAAATGCTGTTCATTGATTACAGTTCAGCACTCAACACTATTGTGCCCCACAAGCTTGTGGTGAAGTTTAGGGATCTGGGCCTCATCTCCGCTCTGTGCAGGTGGATCCTTGACTTCCTATCGGGCAGAGCCCGGGTGGTTCGTAAGGGCAGCGCCACCTCTTCCACGCTGACTCTCAGTACTGGTGCCCCACAAGTCCCCTCCCATACTCCCTGTTCAACCCATAAACTGTTCTCCTCGTTTCCATCCGGCGGGAGGTACAGGAGCATCCGGGTGCACAACAAACAGATCCTGGGACGCATTCACTTCAGTGGGACCCTTTACATTTCCACCTTACACTTACCCGGGATCGCTGCTCTTGATATTCTGGTTGGTGCTACTACGTAGTCATTCTACTGCATATTCTGGTTGGTGCAATTACGTAGTCATTCTACTGCATCCGTTGCAAATGTAGCACCTCATTAATAACCATGGTAAAATTGCACCAGTGTTTAATTGTTGCAAATATTATGTACATAGTCATTTTACTGTATCTGTTGTGCATCTGACATTTCATAATCCTCTGTGGCACCAGAGGAAATAACATTAACATTACCAGCTGAATGCTAAAACCTGCTTAACGTCGTTTGTGGTTAGTGTAAGAAAGACATTTTACCACTCATCTTTTTATTATTTGTTTAGATATCAGATTTATTATTATTTTGATTCTATTGTATTACTTACACCTGCACGGTTGAGGACGTTTTTGGAAGCCAAGCATGGTTTTAAATGTGTAATGACAAATAAACCTGAACTTGAAAATGAAACAAAGCATGCAGACGACCGTCAATATCCCTCCCAACAACTGAGGCCTGGTAAAGTGTGCACTCAGTGAATGTCTAACCTTTGAGACAGCACGACGTGCTGTCTAATTCTATAGAACCATGCACCTGTTTGCACAAGCGACTTCCTGATAATCTGGGTCACTTGCTAAACGACCCATGGTCTGTTTATTTAGTGATCATAGCAGATGTGCAAGAACAGCAACACTAAAATGTGTTACTGGACTTGGTTGGGCACTTTCGCCATTGGCCCAGTTTAGTTTCCTACAGTTAAATCGTAGAGGGAATAGAGAGATAGAGACAGAGAGACAAAGGGTGAATGGGAGGGGGTAGAGAGAGTCATAGTGGGTCAGAGCCATAAAGGGGGACTAAAGGAAGATAAATAGGGTTCTGTGGTCTGGTCTCCCAGGAAGATGAGTTTGGGCCAAGGGCAGGGTACTGGCAATAGCACTGATACTCCCCTAGGGCAGTTTGGGTGCCATTTTAGTGAACACAATCCCTTATAATTACCCTCAATGAACCAGGCAGTAATCCGGTCCAGCAAATTAATCACAGTACTAAGATGCCAGAGGGCAACGGAGTGAAATCCAACTTGTGATTGTCCATTATCAAATGTCATTATGCACTTCTGCTGAACAAACTGTTGGCTATATTGGTTTAATATAATGTCTGTGTATAGGGAAAGCTGGGTTGTGTCATTGCCTGATTAATAAGGACATTTAAAACTACAGATTTCAGCACCAAAACATGACATCGCCCTGTGCAAATGCAGGCTATACCTTTGGTGCCAACATTAAGCTATGTACCGTGACTGATTGTACTGGTACACAAAAATAGTCTAGTGAATTTGTAAGTAAGTAACAACATCTACCCTACTGTTATTAGTGATTGTAATGTATACTCAACAAAACAACTTTAGATGCTAATATACAATACACTAGACTAGACCAAAGGCAGTGTTTCAACAATGTGTAATATAATAGGTCAGGATAATGGCAGGTGTACATCAAGGAGTAACATCTGTCTATCTAGTCTGGAGGCTGGATGAGTTTTGAGTATTGGATAAAGCAATGACTACATGACTAGCCCGTATATTATGTTCATGTTTCCAACTGTGTCTCATTATAGGCACCAGAACTCAGGCGATGTTCACAATACCTTAAATTCTCTTCCATCGACGTAAGAAGCTTACATCATCCAGAGGCAGCAAGGTTAAAGCTGAAGGACACAAAAGTTGTCTCAATCTCACAAAACATCCTACGAACAGCAGTGTTTACCTGCAGATGAACTTCATCAGTGCTCGTCCTAATTATGTTCTGGATCCAGAGAGTAGAACCGACCCATGTTGATGGAGTGGGACCATGACCAATGGTAATTCCGCCTGTGGAATTACCTTTGATTTTCTGTTATTCTACTTGAAACAAAATAAATGCTGAAATCTTTTTTTTGGAGCCAAAAGGTGTCGGTATGACCAGTAACAACATGCTTGCATTGTGTTTAATCCATTTAATTTCACAACCCATATTTTTCAAGTACACTATAAGGGCACCCAGTCAAATGATATGATTCAGGTTATTTTGTAATGAAGTTCGTATCCGTAGCTGTACTCCATATGGGGACAGCCTCCTCCTCTCTCACTTTGCTTCCCAACCTTACTTGTCTCCTCTTTCACCTATCTAACCACTATCAGATTAGTTTAGTGACATATTGATGCCTCTGTCGTCCTATTAATGGTAGACTGTGATATTGCCAATTTTTCTCATTCCACGACATCTATGCTGCTCTGCAATCTTCACTTGTCCTCTTTTTCTCCTCTTTTCTAACTTATTTTATTTCATTTTGACCTTGTCTTCTCCCTTACTTTTCCTCCTCTCTTCTCTCCTCCAATTGTAGCAACTATATTATTCATCATGAATCAAATGGATGCTCCTGTCTTCCTGTTATTGGCAGATGATCTTGCTACATACATCCTCTTGTACACGGACATGATTTCCGTTTCATTCTGAAGAGGAGCTAATGTATCATCTGTAGGCTGACTTGAAGAATTTGCTGGCAAGGTTGAGAGGTAGGTTATTATCTTCAGAGAACAAGCAATTCACATGAAGAAAGGAATGACGGGACAACTAGCAGCAGAAGGAAACAATGCAGTCGGCAGTGAAGTTGGACAGAATTTGATGAAGAAAAAAACAGTGCTACAAACTACTTGGGCCAAAAAAAGGGCAACAAGAGGTCTCAGTTTCGATCCAAAAAAAGACAGTTGAGAAAATCAGTCAGGGCAGAGGATACATTTTTCTTGAAATCTGCTACTGCTAAAATAAAAAAAGCTTAAACTACAACAACTTCAGATGAACTTTATGAATAAAGTAAAAAGGAAAGCCTTTTCAGACTTTCTTTTCAGAGTACTATGCACATAAAAGACAGAGGTGAGCCAGCAGTTAAACCTGTGTCCTGTCCAACTGCCATTATCATCATCCCGGGCTCTTCGCCAGCACTGTCACAGCTCAGCGAATCGGATATTGGTGCACCAATCCCATTAAATGTCTTATACAAGTCTATATCCTGGGATTTACTAAAATCTTGTAGAAGAAAACTTACCTAATGTCTCAAATGTTTTTCTATGAAAGACAGAAAACATACAAGAAACAATACAAAAGTGGTGTATTTTTATATTCTTTAGCATAAAAAACAGAGAATCTGACACCAAAAAGATTCTCTAATCTGCAGAAATGAAAGAAAGCAAGGTCCTTGTTCTCCCTCAGTTGATCAAAGTGGGCGAAAAGATCCCCATAATTTCCATTAATCTGATTGGGCAAGATACACACGCAGCTTTCATCAGCACTCCGATGTGAAGGACAGAGAAATTGTGTGCAAGGCGACAGATCATCCCCCCCCTTTTTTCCACTTTGTGTCGACTATTTTATTTTAACAAATTAAAAGTAGTGTGTAGGTTGACACATTTTCAGGCAGCTTTGTTGGCAAGTAAACATGTCTTAATGAAAAAGTAGATTAGTCTGTCAATATAGCAAACATGAAGACATTGTTTGCATTCAGTACGGCATTTATTTGCTCTGGAAGCCGAGGTGAGTTTACACACAAGTTGGAAAAATCTAAAGCCTATTATAAATAGCTTGATATTGTGTTCTGTGTCAAGAGGAGGTTGTTACAATGAACCTCAGCTTCTCCCCATCTAGAACACACTTCAAAAAGAATATGAAGGGAACAAATAACAATAACTATAATGGACAATCATTGTGTTAATCTGTATTCCCCCTGTAGAGGCAAAATGCAGAATATTAGAAATCCCACTGCCACTCATTACTGGTACTGCACAGATACTGCAGTACATAAAGGTACGGTTACTTAAGCCAAGTCAATCCTTTACTGTATGTCATGATTGTAATGGGATGCACAGGCTAGCTAATGTAATAAGTAATATAATTTCACTACATTACATGTGAGGTATATAGCAAACAGGGTCCTATGAAGCTCAGTTGGCAGAGAATGGTGCTGGCAAGCCAGTGAGTTTGATTACTACCCATTTGTACCAAATTTGCTATTTCACTCACAAATTTACTCTGTCAATTATTTTTTGCCAGGATTCTTATTAAAGTCACACCAGGACCCTGAACACACCCTTTGTGTCCAATCCCTGTGTCTCTCCCCGTTACACCAAACAGGCCTACAGTTGATTTTACAAATCAATATACATTTTTCACATTTCCTTTATAAAAATGCCATGCCCAAATCTCACTGTAATTTTACCTTCTATCGAAATCACATCACAGTGTTGGGTCTGGTCAGAATCATAATGCCAACCACTCATTATCACAAAAAAGCATCTTCATAACACCATCTAACAATCAAACAAACATCTTCATAACACCATCTAACATCTTCATAACACAATTTAACTAACAAACAAACATATTCATAACACCAGCTAACATATTCATAACACCATCTAACACCTTCATAACACCATATAACATCTTCATAATACCATCTAATAAACAAACATCTTCTTAACACCATCTATTATCTTCATAACACCATCTACCATCTTCATAACACCATCTAACATCTTCATAACACCATCTAACATCTTCATAATACCATCTAACAAACAAATATACATCTTCATAACACCATCTAACATTTCCATAACACCATCTAACATCTTCATAAATACCAACAAACATCTTCATAAAATCATCTAACATTTTCAGAAAACCATGTAATACCTTCATAAATTTCATGACACCATCTAACAAACAATCAAACATCTTCATAACACCATCCAACAAACAAACAAACAAACATATTCATAACACCTACTCTACTGTAACATCTTCATAACACCATCTAATATTTTCAGAACAAGATCTAACATCTTCATAACACCATCTAACAAACATACATCTTTATAACACCATCTAACATTTTCATAATACCATCTACAGTAACATCTTCATGAAATCTAACATTTTCAGAACACCAATTAATACCTTCATAACAATTTTCATGACAACATTTAACAAATAACTTTTTAACACCATCTAACATCTTCATAACACCATCTAAACAAAAAACAAACATTCATAACACCATCTAACAAACAAACATTCATAACACCATCTAACATTCATAACACAATCTAACAACTTCATAATACCATCTAACAAACAAACAACCATATTCATAACACCATCTAACATCTTCATAACACCATCGAAAAAACAAACATTCATAACACCATCTAAAAACTTTATACACTGAAATTCAACACTACTGTTGTTTGCTCCTTGGGGTTTTAAGGCCGGATGTTTTGTAAAAGCACTTTGTGACAACTGCTGGTGTAAAAAATGCTTTATAAATAAATTTGATTGATTTGATTGATTGATTGATAATACCATCTAACAAACAAACAAACATATTCATAACACCATCTAAAATCTTCATAACACCATCTAACAAACAAACATTCATAACACCATCCAGCAACTTCATAATACCATCTAACAAACAAACAAACAAACATATTCATAACACCATCTAACATCTTCATAACACCATCTAACAAACAAACATTCATAACACCATCCAGCAACTTCATAATACCATCTAACAAACAAACAAAAGTATTCATAACACCATCTAACAACTTCATAATACCATCTAACAAACAAACATGTTCATAACACCATCTAATATTTTCATAATACCATCTAACATCTTCCTAACACAATCTAACAAATATACATCTTCATAACACCATCTAACATCTTCATAACACCATTTAATACCTTCATAACAATTTTCATGACACCATCCAATGATGCATATCTGTAAAAATGTTATATTTTCACCCAGAACATCCCAGAACCAGGAGCTGTTCTAGGGCAGATCTTGACATTTTCCCTGCCACATCAATAATGGACAATCGCTGATTCTTTTACTAGTGCTGTACTGTCTGGATAGGGAATATTCCTCAAATGTGCTTGTTATAATAACTGTCAGATGTACTGCACTCCATAGGTTCCTCAGTGCACAAAAAGCCATTCACAGTTCAGCTCAGCTAGGCTAAGGGACAGTATGAGTTTGGAAGGATAAGAGGTTTTGGAACACAGACTGTCCTACTGTTTCTATTTCTGTTCCAGTTACTATGAGTTGATGTGATTGACAGAGAGGGATTGTTCAGTCCTGAAAATGTGTGCAAGCAATTTGCCCATCATTTTTGACACATTCTATCTCTCAGTTGTGTAAATCAGTGATGCCTTGGAACACAGCAACCAAATTAAATGACTTTCTTGAGTGGAGCTCCAAAAGGTGCTCACTAGATTTTTGTATTAATTTATATCAGGGAACCTGACTGGGTCTTTGTGTGTTAAAATTGACATTTAAACACTATTTGACACATGAAATAAGCTTTTAATTTGATATCAAATAACAATAGCAATCTAGCCAGAAGAAAATTACCAGAAAATGCAGTCATTTTCTTAGCAGTGACTTTATAATCATTGTAAGTAAAGTCACTTGATTATTCTACTGCAGTTAATGTGTAGTTGATGAAAATAACTTGATGAATAAAAATTAAATTAAGCAGCCAACTACAATTTTGTTGCCCCAAGCAAAAGCTAAAACTGGTATAGCAGCGAACTAGCCTCGTCTACTTGTGTATTGTTTGAACGGACTGGGTCCAAAGATGACTATTAACAAAACAGTCTCATACATGTGCATTAGTCATACTGAGTTGTTCATCAGGAGAGAACATAATTTGCATCCAAAAGCTCGTTGAAAACTGAAAAACAAAATATCTCATGTACATTTGTAATTAAACCATTTGCCATGACACACAGATGCATCCCGTGTCCGTGGATCGTACTTGAGATGTTGCTAGAACTTCATTGAAATCTACCTGTGATTGAAATCCACTTGTAAAATTCAGCTGTTTGGACATGACACAAGGCTCACACCTGTCTATATAAATTCCCACACTTCACAGTTTCAAAGCGAAAACCAAGCCTTGGAGTCCAGAGAATTTGTTCTAGATGTCTGAGAAAGATCCGGGGAAGGTTTTTAAAAAAATCTATGGCATTCAGTAGCACAGTGGGCTTCATGATTTTGAAAGGGAAGAAGTCTGGAACCACCAAGACTCTTCCTAGAGCTGGCTGTCGGGTCAGACAAAGTAACCAGGCAAGAAGGGCCTTGGGCAGGTAGGACAGAAGACATTTCAAAGTAAAAGACGTAAAGTATCATGAAAAAATTCTCTGATTCTCTGATGTGAATGGGAATGCTACTCTGCAGCAGAGAACTAGACACTGGTTAAGATTGAGGGAAGGATAAAGGGAACAAAATACAAAGGGGTTCGTGAAGAAAACCTGATCCAAAGTATACAGGACTACAGGCTGGGTGAAGATTCCTCTTTCAGCACAACAAGCCCCAAAGCATACAGCCCAGACAATGCTGGAGTGGCTTCAAGACGTGGGGAGACATAAAGCACACTAATCACTGAGGCTCCACATCCAATCTGACAGAGTTTGAGAGGATGACAAAGATCATCTGGTACTGGTCTTTTGGTTGTCCCAAGGGTCAGAAACAAAACCTTTGGTGAAGTGTCTTTTCAGCCACTAGGGACCAGTCCTTTGGAACAGCTTGTCTGATTATCTGAAAGACGCAGATACTATTGACATTTTTAAAAGGTCTTAAGACACACCTTTTAAGTCTTGCTTTTAAAAAGATTTTCTTTAACTTGTCCTAATTTTAATTTTGTTTTTTTTTAATTTTATGTCATTTATCCCCTTTGTTTTAACCACTTTTATCTTTACTGTAATTCATACATTTTATCTATACATTATTACCTGTTTTTATTCTGACTTTTACCTGTTAAAGCATCTTGAAATGCATTTTGTAAGAAATGTGCTATATAAAAAAGTTTGATTTAATAACAAAGGAAGATTTTTTTATTTATTTAATTATAAATTAAGTATATAATTCAAAATGTGTAGAAAGTGAAGGGGTCTGAATACTTTACGAACCCGCCATATACGTAATTGCAATATGGTATTTATGGTAATTTGTCATTAGTGCGACGGGGCTTCACGCTGGCTTGTAATGATGTAATGCTGCATGGTGGTACTTCTAAACCTGTATGTAGCTAATATCTGACAATTCAACAAGGTCAGAAAAGATGTCAGGGCTAAAATCTAACTGGGACAAATTGTAGGGTTTCTCCAAGCCTGTTCTAAGGACACTACAGGAGTCTACCTCTATCTCCTAGGTGTTCGGATGAGAGGACTTCTTCAGTCAGGATAAACCTAGCCAGAGATTTTTTTCCAATTATCAAAAAGCCTCAAGCACCTTAGTAATAACAAAAATACGATTCCAAAAACCTGGCTCATATTATTTGTGTTTGATACTGCCTCCAGAATTGCTCTTTGAGTTCCATGGAAATCCATTAAAATAAGAGAGGCTGAATCTCAAATGGAATACATTCAAGGACTCGATCAGTCAATATGTTGAGTCATTCAAGTCTCAAACGCATGTTGTTGAGTCATCGAGTGCTCCACTGAGCCCTCTCTACTGAGTGGGTATCTTATGTGGTCTCAGCGCCCTTAGCAGAAACTTCTTACCATTAATCTCTGTGTGTTACCTAGCGACCGGGTTGGGTAGTAATTTATTGCATATAATGTTATCTGATAACAAATATTAAGTAACTAATCAGACCAGATCACTTAAAAATAATAATAATTGTCCCCTAAAGTTTGAGTTAGCCAATGCATATATAACCAAAAGCCTTAATCGAGGCTAATATTGTAGAAGAGCAATATTTCCACTACATAGAGGGCTTTTCATTTCTATTGTTTTGATCGACTGATTCATCTCTTTACCACATTTGTGACCCACCACCTTCATTTAGGCTCAATGTTTTCTCTTTCACATTAAATAAAAATACAGACTTAAAGCTTCAAATGTTATATCAAACATTGCAATTGAAGGAATGATGAGAAAGTAATGTTGCTTTGAATGTATCAAAAGTTGCAACCCAAATTCTGAAAAATTGACCATCAAAATTTTGGTTACATTTTCACACTTCCAAGAGGTGTTCTTTGTTTCCATCCATAATTGTTCACACCTTCTTAAAGATGCATTCCAGGATTTTGGTCACTGTTAAGTGGTACTGTAGAGCTAAAACAGGTCTCCACACATTGTATGCTAGCTATGTCATGTATGTATAGATGTGCCCCAAGTTATATTATGCACAAAATACAGTTAGATCCGTAAATAATTGGACATTGACACAAGTTTTGTTATTTTGGCTGTTTATCAAAATGTATTCAAGTCACAGTTAAATAATAATATGGGCTTAAATTGCCCATATTATTATTTAACAGCATTAATTTGAGGAAGGGTTTAGGAATTATAGCTCTTTAATGTAGCTCCCTCTTTTTCAAGGGACCAAAAGTAATTGGACCATTGACTCAAAAGCTGTTTCATTGGCAGTGGTGGGCAATTCCTCCATTATTTATTCATCATATAAGCAGGTAAAAGGTCTGGACTTGATTCCAGGTGTGGCATTCACATTTGGAAGCAGTTGCTGTGAACCCATAACATGCGGTCAAAGGAGCTCTCAATGTAATTGAAACAGGCCATCCTTAGGCTGCAAAAAAATCCATCAGGGAGCAGGCACATTAGGAGTGGCCAAATCAACAGTTTGGTACATTCTGAGAATAAAAAGAACGCACTGGTGAGCTCATAACACAAAAAGGTAAAGGAAGACAACAGTGGTGGATGATCGTAGGATCCTTTCCATGGTAAAAAAAACAACTTCACAACATCCAGCCAAACGAAGAACACTCTCCAGGAGGTAGGCATATCATTATCCAAGTCTACCATAAAGAGAAGACTTCATGAGAGCAAATACAGAGGGTTCACCACAAGGTGCAAACCATTCATAAGCCTCAAGAATAAAAAGGCCAGATTAGACTTTGCCAAAAAACATCTAAAAAAGCCAGCCCAGTTCTGGAACAGCAATCTTTGGACAGATGAAACTAAGATCAACTTGTACCAGAATGATGGGAAGAAAAAATTCTGGAGAAGGCTTGGAACAGCTCATGATCCGAAGCATACCACATCATCTGTAAAACACAGTGGAGGCAGTGTAATGGCATGGCCATGCATGGCTTACAATGCCACTGGGTCACTAGTGTTTATTGATGATGTGACAGAAGACAGAAGCAGCCAGATGAATTCTGAAGTGTATAGGGATATATTATCTGCTCAGATTCAGGCAAATTCATTGAAGTTGATTGAACAGTGCTTCACTTTACAGATGGACAATGACCCAAAACATATTGCGAAAGCAACCCAGGAGTTTTTTAAGGCAAAGATGTGGAATATTCTGCAATGGCCGAGTCAATCACCTGACCACAACCCACTCGAGCAAACATTTCACTTGCTGAAGACAAAACTTAAGGTAGAAAGACCCACAAACAAACATCAACTGAAGATAACTGCAGTAAAGGCCTGGCAAAGCATCACAAAGGAGGAAACCCAGCGTTTGGTGATGTCCATGCGTTCCAGACTTCAAGCAGTCATTGGCTGCAAAGGATTCTCGACAGTATTAAACATGAACATTTTATTTATGATTGTGTTAATTTGCCCAATTACATAATGAGCCCCTGAAATAAGGGGACTGAGTATGAAATAGGTTGCAATTCCTAAAAATTTCATTCAATATTGTTGTCCAACCCCTTGAATTAATGCTGAAAGTCTGCACTTGAATTGCATCTCAGTTGTTTCATTTCAAATCCATTGTGGTGGTGTACAGAGCCCAAATTATGAAAACTGTGTCAGTGTCCAAATATTTCCGGACTTAACTGTATCACACATCCAACCCAAAATAGAAGGTTTAGGAAAATATAATTTTCATAGAGAAAGGAAAACCCTGTAACTTGTTCACACATTAGCTAAAATGTGAATGTTTTTTGGGTCTGTACAATGTCAGGACAATGGTAGCGTTAAAGTACCATGGTATATTGAACATTGTACTGATGACCACACAAAAATTCTGAAATCTGACATTCTAAGTTCCTTCCATCAAACAGCAAACTACTAACTTGGGATTCATTGTAAGAATCTTTTGAATGACTAAGAGGCTAGTTGTAATAAATTATATTATTTGGAGAGTTGCCCATTACCAAGGCTACAGCTGTTAAAGTTTTACCACGTCAACAGGGTATACGCTGTTCTCCCCACTGACTTCATCTATTCGTGCCTGGGGTGAGAACTGATCAGCCCTGTGCTCTGAAATAACAAGTCTTGTTGTTGTTAGAATGGAACACTTGTTGATGCTACAGGGACCATAAAGGTTTGCATTCTGGCAGGTATTCTTAATCAAAACCCTCTAGTGAGATTGGTGTGAGGTGGAATAGGCTTACCGTGCCACAGTGGAAGTCTCCAGTGTAAACTAAGTGATGGTTCTTTGGTACGTGAGTCAAGGAAAATTAGCTAATGCGGCATATCCCCCATTTGCCCTGCTAAATGAATATTGTCTGCCACTGAACAATCACGTCATCTCCCATGGGTTCAATTTTGTAAACGAGGGAGAGGATGACTTTATATTGGAACTCGTATACTCCCCCTGAACTAAACTTAGGGACAAACCGAAGTGCTTTCCCGGTGGATGTATCTGTGCATAATTGGCCTAATAATAGCAAGGAGTCTCCAGCAGCCTGACACGGTCTTATACCACCATTACGAAGGTCAGGCAGTTCACAACTCCAGTTATTTCTGAAGTGGTGACTACTGGGTGTACAACAAGTTTGACATTGTTGCTGTAATAATCCAAACATTTCAGTGTCCTTTTTGTTAAGTAAATGCTCCAGATGTTTATGGCTAAAAAAGCAAAAACTCTCTGGGGTGCATCCTAAACACAGCATCCAGCATTGTGCTGAAACAGTCTTAAAGCCACTGCCCTTAAATTGTTGTTCACCCTCACTTGGTTTGCAGTGTAGCTGATGGATAAGGCTGTACAATATTGTGAATTTACTTGTAGGAGTGGTGGGGGAATGCAGGGACATGTTTGGCCCTGTACCGTCCCCTCTGTTTATTAACATTTCTCATGAGGCTCCATGCCCTTTTCTATCTGTTTATCAATGCAGCCAAAACAAACAGAGCAGCACCCGCCAGATAAAAACTGACCGTGGACCTCCAGAGTGGCGCGGCTATCTGAGGAACACATTTTCTGTTGAAGAGATTTCCCTTTTTTACAATCTTAAGAGGACAACTTGGTAAATAAACATAAAAATAACAAACCTGTTCAAACAATCAACTAGCTATAAGACTTATAACTGAACACCAGTAAGTTCCCATTCTCTAGCCACCTGCTAACTGCCCAGCTCTTCAGCAAGGGCCAACTGTGTACTGAAAGGACTCTTCCAGAAGCTTCCTTCATATAGGAAAAATGCTAAATTAAATAACAGAGAAAAATATGTTGTCTAGTTTGTAATACATGTTCAGGAGGAGAGCTTGAGCTTCAGATACCACTCTTAATAAGAAATTCCTCATATGGACTTTTACTTTTCATGTAACCCCTTTTTCTTTTTTTTAGTATATATGAATGACTGTAAAATCCCAGCTTGAGTCCGCGTTTTTGCATCCTTAATAGATTTGAGGACATTGTATTTACTTGTCTTGTGTGCGTTGCACAGCACCGAATGGTTTGGGCACTTAATGTTGACATTGAATGGGACAGTGCAGGCTTTCAGTAGAATCTGGGTTTCTCTGTTCTTCATTAACTACAAGCCAAACTCACTCAGCTGGATCCAATCGCTCATCAATCACCTTTATAGTTTTTAAGAGTCAAACTTCAGCCTAACAAACAGTCCATGTTGTCGGCGACCCCTCATTTTGTGGTTGCGTTTTCCGGCTCCTCAGCCCACTATTTGTTACTACTGGCCCATGCTGGTAACACCAGTTCTTGCTATGTAGCAGCACCATGCCTCCATGAGACCTTGCAGCCATTTGCGTGTTTGGTCTTCAGCCTTCATAACGTAGTAACTTTGGTGTTTTTTTTTCTCTCCCCCTATGGAATGTTTTCCGCCCTGCTGACCACATTGTTTTGTCCTGGTTGCTAAATCCCACCATGATCAATGGCTCCTGCTACAAACACGCTGACATGCTGTCTTACTGCCAGGGTCCATTTTGCGGTTGAACCTTCTCATGTTCTCCCATTTAACTCCTTTCTTGCAGACACCTCACTGGCTTCCAGCTGAAACTCACATCCCAGACAAGACCATGGCAGTTGCCTTCAGAGCAGCAATTGGACATGCCTCTCCCTACTTTCATGCAAGTCAAAAACCTCCTGACCCAAGCTCTTCTTTCTATCACAACGTATTTTAGATATATACAGGTGCATCTCAAAAATTTGAATATTGTGGAAAAGTTTGTTTTTTCCACGAGCCTTCATATATTCTAAATTCATTACACATAAAGTGAAACATTTCAAGCCTTTTCTGTTTCAATCCTGATGATTACGGCTTACAGCTCAAGGAAATCAAAAATCCAGTAACTCAAAGTATTACAATAAAAAAATATATCATATAGAAATGTCGACCTGGGAAGAGCTCTAATCAGCTTTTTCATATTTCAAAATATGTAAGTAAAATTAAAGTATTATGGACAGATGAGAAGAAGACTAACCTGTACTAGAATGATGGAAAGAGGGAAGTTTAGGGAAAAAAGGAACTGCTTACGATCCAAAGTATACAACCTCATCTGTGAAACATGTTGGGGAAGTGTTATGGCATGGGCATGTATGACTCCAACAGGAACACACTCACTTGTCTGCATTGATATTCAGCAGCAGGATACATTATTATATAAAAAGGCACCAAAACAAGTAGGAACTAAAGATGGCTGCACTACATGCCTGGCAGAGCAACACAAGGGAAGACACTCAGCATCTGGTGATGTCTGTGGGACTCTAGACAATCCTTGCATGCCAAGAATTTGAAACCAAAATTCTAAACATGACTACTTTACTGTACATAATGTTAATCTGTCCAAATATTTTTTTACTATTATGTACCAAATTTGCTGTAATTTCTTATTGGTTAATTCGTTATGGATGAAATATATTCAGACTAAAGCTGACGGACTTCACTTTGACAAAAAAAACTGTCACTGTCCAAACACTTGTGGAGTTCATTTTAGCTGACTAGAGTAGGGATATGTGTGTGTGCATGCATTTGTGTGTGCAGACTGCCGAGAGGACCTTTTGCGGTCTTCAAAATCATCTGTTGCATGGAGGTACAGTATGTTGCAGACTATCTGTAATAGTGGATAATCATGGAATTGAAAACATTTGCCGCGGAGCCATAAAAAAAACAAATAGTTGTTTAATTAGTAACTTTTTAAATCAAATTTGAAGCTTTGTGCCAAAACATGCGAACTAAATGGAACTATGCACATAAACTGAACAATGTTTCAATCTCAAATAACAAAAAGGTAATTAGAGAAGCGTTGTGAAAGAGCAGAAAGAGTGCAATTGCAGTTGACATCTGTCTACACAATATGTGCAGATTGAGATGGACTTAACATTTTTATTTTTTTTAAGCAGAGGCTCATGCTGATACCAAGGTCCCTTTTACAGATGAGCCCGGTAGATGAGCCTTGCCTACAAAACAACTTTTAGGTCTATGAAGATTAGTCTATCTGAAACATCAAATTCATACAATAATGTCAACTTGATACAATAACAGACGATGAGGCAGCAAGAGGCGGAATTTCTCTACAACACTGAAGCCAAAAAATGTACGACGTACAGGGGCGCTAAATTGTTACATTGCCTGTGTCAGTCAAAACGGAATTGCTTTATTTCATTCAGTATATACAGAAGCTACATTTCAAACTAAACACAAGTGCAAATATAAAAATATCGGCAAATATTTTGAAAGAAAAAACACATTTGTATTTTCAAAATGTATTAAAGGTGAATTCCCAGATTTGCTACTAACTTCTGGATTTTAGCTGACTTACAGTAACATTGAAGAGAAGGGAAGGAGGAGAAGAGAAGGAGAGTGTCGCTTTTCCATTTGACCTTGGGTTGACTCACAAAAATTCTTAGGATGTGCTTTTCTATGAACACAAAATAATTTTTAGTTGGTAAGTATTGTTGAATTGAATGAAATCATTCCACTATTACTGCAGAAATATTACGGACAATTTCTTATTTTACAATGCCAAAACTCTACATAATACCTCTTAAACAAGATTTGTAGAAATGGCATTTAATCTGCCAGGTTGAAACCATTAGTGTTGTTTAACATCCACTTAAATATAAAGGGAGATGTAAAGTTACATTCACACATTTTGGAAAAAAAGTCACATCTCTGCCCAACTTCTATGGTACCTTTTCCTCTGAACCCTAAAGAGTCCCAGATTCAGTAGCCATCACAGAAATGACAAATTGCGTGTTTTGTTTTTGCGTTGAGTATAGCCCTGACAGATAGTGCTATCAGGGAAGACAAATACAACACTTTGTCTAAATATATCTGGCACCTTGGTACAATCTCAACCAGAACACCTCTCTTTAACTTTAATGTTTCAGAACAGTATCGCCAAGTTTTTTTTTTCTTTTCTGTTTTATTCAGGCCTGAGGTGCATCCTAAACACAATTTAAACATGTATTCTAGTTTCTGGTGGTAGATGAGTACTCAGCCTCACTGCCAGGTTGCCACTATATCTTGTGTTGCTGAAACATTTCCAATACACCTGCCAAAAACACAAAAGTTCAGCCTCATTCTTTTCAAGAATTTACAGTAACGTCAGGCCATGGTGTACATTTTAACCTTCCGGATATTACCTATAATTTTACAGTGCTCTATTCAAACAGTCTGAAATCAACTTAGAGGATGAAAGAAGCTTGAGGTCAATCGAAAAATGTCTCGATTTTTTTCCAACCTCCATTAAAGGCAATAAAGTTTGAGGGGCTTTAAATAATAATGACCTGAGTCAGTATAGAACAACTTCAAGGAATTATGTCGCTGAAAAGAAAAGAAGCATGATCAATCTTATTGTGGTTTCAAGGGACTTTCCTTTGTCTAGTCTATGAATACAGCTAGTCAATTAGTTTAGACACAAACAGCAGCTAACACAGAATGATTAATGTTAAAACATAACCACATACTGAAACAATCCCACATAAGAACACACGCAGGCACGCACAAAAACACACACAACAAATAAACCTTTCTCAACTTATGCCTTTCATGCTCATCAAAAGCTACCAGGCCAAGCTACTAAACAGTCATTTTTGAATAATATAGTAACACTGTTGCATGAACACACCTTTTAGCAGCATTGAATGCAGCTTGGCTGCCACACATTGACAAGGCATACCTGCTCTTGTCAATGTGTGACTTATCAGGGGAAGGATAAAAAGACTTATCAGGGGAAGGATAAAAGGGCCCAAGAAAAGCAGCTCTGGGCAGCAGTGGTGGAAGAGGAAAGAAGAAACAGTGTGATGCAGTACTCCACCTAGCAGATTGATGTTTACATTTTGTTTAACTTTTCTCTGCTACTTCTTGTTAATAAATGCCCTCCAGGGCCCAGAAAACTGGCTCTGTGTCCATTCCCTGTGCCTCTCCCTGTTGCAATATATAGTATACAGTATAATTTGTATTTTTAAATTGTAAAGCTTCCCTTCAGTGATCAGTTCCATGCCCGGCTGGCTGAGCATTAGACGCAAGTCATGCTCCCCTTCTCTAAAGTTAATACACTCAGTGTGTTTGGCTTGACCTTTCTGTCTCTGGAATGTATTTACAAAGCCCAGACTCCACTTTGCTCTGTGTGGAATGGCCTTGCCTCTTCAAGCACTTAATATCTGATTCACGGTGCAAATATCCCTTAGTGAAGTTCCAAAACAGGGTCCGGGCCTACACACACTTGCAGAAGCACAGGCACACAAAATCACTGTTTTTTAAAAAAAACATCACTTTAAACAGTCTATCTGAGACAAACACTAAATATTCATCATAGCCTACACATTGTCAGAGAGGTTGAAACAGAATATTTGAGCATCAGGGGTCGTGGGTATCCTGACTGCTCTTGTAGCATGTGTCAACCATTAATGGAAATCGCTAGAATTCAGCATCCCTTTTGAGTACTGCAGCTGACCTCTGTGACCTACCCTTGAGCTGACACTTGTCACCTACTCCTGTAGCAACCCATTCAGTCTACCCTTACAGCCTGCCCATATAAACAACCCCTGTAGACTACACCAGATATTAATCAATTTCAATCCTCACTTATACAGTGCTTCACTCGACTGTTACAAACCCTGTGGCTCTAGCAGTCTAGGGTGGATAGTAAAGAGACCCGTAACGTAAAATTCATGCAAATTAGTGTAGTGTAAATGAACAGTGAGAATAAACAACACAGACAACCAAAGCTACCGTCAAAACATAAAACGTTTATCATAAATACATGGTAAAGGGGTTAGGGAAAAGGGGCTGAGCTGGACCCAAGAAATGAAATAATATGGTCAAACACCCCTAAACTGAACTTGCCTGCTTCAAGAACCGCTTAGCTGACTACTAACCAATACAAAAATACAGTTGGGTGGTCCGCTCAGTTCTAACTAGTGTTTTTAGACAAAGTTTTCCTACGGGTTGTGTATGCCCAAGGGCGACTTGCCAAAAAAACCCTTTTACCAGGGACACCGGGACAAACAAAAACACACAGGTTGAACAAGGACTAAACAGCACACAGCAAACAATTGACTAGACAGTACCAAACACAACACCACAGCAATACATACTCACATGAAACAGGACAAAGTGAGATGTATGTGCTAAACTAAGTAATGTATGTATAAACAAAGTGTCTGTCTATCAATAAGGGTATGTACAGTATCTCACAGAAGTAAGTTCAGCCCTCACATTTTTGTAAATATTTGATTATATCTTTTCATGTGACAACACTGAAGAAATGACACTTTGCTACAATTTAAAGTAGTGAGTGTACAGCTTGTTTAACAGTGTAAATTTGCTGTCCCCTCAAAATAACACAACACACAGCCGTTAATGTCTAAACCGCTGGCAACAAAAGTGAGTACACCCCTAAGTGAAAATGTCCAAATTGGGCCCAAAGTGTCAATATTTTTTGTGGCCACCATTATTTTCCAGCACTGCCTTAACCCTCTTGGGCATGAAGTTCATCAGACCTTCACAGGTTGCCACTGGAGTCCTCTTCCACTCCTCCATGATGACATCACGAAAGCTGGTGGATGTTAGAGACCTTGCGCTCCGCCACCTTCCGTTTGAGGATGCCCCACAGTTGCTCAATAGGGTTTAGGTCTGGAGACATGCTTGGCCAGTCCATCACCTTTACCGTCAGATTCTTTAGCAAGGCAGTGGTTGTCTTGGAGGTGTGTTTAGGGTCGTTATGTTGGAATACTGCCCTGCGGCCCAGTCTCCGAAGGGAGGGGATCATGCTCTGCTTCAGTATGTCACAGTACATGTTGGCATTCATGGTTCCCTCAATGAACTGTAGCTCCCCAGTGCCGGCAGCACTCATGCAGCCCCAGACCATGACACTCCCACCAACATGCTTGACTGTAGGCAAGACACACTTGTCTTTGTAC
>JACXGI010001262.1:12003-97987 GCA_016801175.1 Esox masquinongy | reverse complement strand
ATTGTGAAGAGGAAGATGCGATACGCCAGACCCAACAATGCAGAAGAGCTGAAGGCCACTATCAGAGCAACCTGGGCTCTCATAACACCTGAGCAGTGCCACAGACTGATCGACTCCATGCCACGCCGCATTGCTGCAGTAATTCAGGCAAAAGGAGCCCCAACTAAGTATTGAGTGCTGTACATGGTCATACTTTTCATGTTCATACTTTTCAGTTGCCCAACATTTCTAAAAATCCTTTTTTTGTATTGGTCTTAAGTAATATTCTAATTTTCGGAGATACTGAATTTGGGATTTTCATTAGTTGTCAGTTTAAATCATCACAATTAAATGAAATAAACATTTGAAATATATCAGTCTGTGTGTAATGAATGAATATAATATCCAAGTTTCACTTTTTGAATGGAATTACTGAAATGAATCAACTTTTTGATGATATTCTAATTATATGACCAGCACCTGTATGTTTGCCAATAAAGTCTTCCATATTGGATTTCTAAAAAAAAAAGGCTGCTACTGACAAATGAAGATGTGCAGGTTGAGGGCTTGTTTTTTCACATTTAAGCACAACTCCAACATAAATAATTGTATAAACATACAACTTGGTACACATGTTCGTAATAATGCCCCAACAAAAAAAGCATATTCAGATTGAACACAGTAGTGCTACTGAGCCTAGTCACATCTGCAAGGTCACACGTCTCACCCAGTGACAGGTGAGTCTTCACAGCTGGTATGTAGGTTCACCTCCTCACGCGTCTCACCCCATGACAGGTGAGTCTTCACAGTTGGTATGTAGGTTCACCTCCTCACGCGTCTCACCCCGTGACAGGTGAGTCTTCACAGTTGGTATGTAGGTTCACCTCCTCACACGTCTCACCCGGTGACAGGTGAATTTTCACAGTTGGTATGTAGGTTCACCTCCTCACGCGTCTCACCCCGTGACAGGTGAGTCTTCACAGTTGGTATGTAGGTTCACCTCCTCACGCGTCTCACCCGGTGACAGGTAAGACTTCACAGTTGGTATGTAGGTTCACCTCCTCACATCCAACATATTTGTCTTTGGAACTCATTAACCTTGTTGTTTTGGATTTCCAGCTACTTTTTATATGTAACAAACTCTTTAAACATTACTCCTATAGCATGACATGACCGATGCAAATATAATCCGATATTTGGCACCCACAGACCATCGTCTATCAAGGTAAAACTTGCTTACCAGTAGCTCAAAAACATGGTCACTATTGGGCAATGAACATACAAGAGGGCATGGTTTTGTGCTTGTATGCATATAAATATTCACTGTTAATTGGATTATAATACCACTTATTAATATTCAAAATAATGTCAGAATGTATCACATGCAAGAACATCCCAATCAAACACACAGGGTCGGTATTGGATATGCCAAATTCACAATGTCACGCCACTCACCCCGTTTGGAGTATCAATTTGTACAAGTACAAATTACAATTTGGCTAAGTTCATAAATCGCTTGAAGCAAGTGTTGAAATGTCTCTCTATGCACACAACTCCCTCACTCAGGGAGAGCAGAGCAAAGCTAGCGCAAGTGTAGCGTCATCTGATTACATTGCTCTCCCCCCACTATTGCGATTTCATAGAACTTTGTGAAATAACGTTTATCAAGAACATCTATGAAAAATAAATGTTCTGTCACAGCAAAAACACAACACGGGAATCCTCAATCGACTGTGGTACATACCATCTACATCTTATGTGATAAATGTCAGTTGCAGATTTTATATTTTACCTTTTCTAACCTTTTCTAGTTACACTTTAAAACATAGGACAGACATTTATCACATAAAATGTATATGGCATGTACCATATACCCAGTCACTGGACTGTGCTACCTCAGCACAGTCAGTGATGTAACATCAAGTGCTCCTGTCCCCTCTACCTCAGCACAGTCCAGTGATGTAACCTCAAGCGCTCCTGACCCCTCTACCTCAGCACAGTCCAGTGATGTAACATCAAGCGCTCCTGTCCCCTCTACCTCAGCACAGTCCAGTGATGTAACATCAAGCGCTCCCGTCCCCTCTACCTCAGCACAGTCCAGTGATGTAACATGCTCCTGTCCAAAAATGCTGTACCAATAGACCCTACTGACTGGCCATCTGTTTTTACTTATAAGGTAAGAACAGATTTTGTTCTCAGAGGACCATTTCATATAAAACAGTTTAACGTTTCTGAAACAAAAAGACAGGAGAAGGTGTCAGCACGACTATTTCAATAGTCTTATTCAATGGAGAATTGTTTTTAAAGAAGCTGCAAGAAAGACAAGGCGAGTAAGGCTGTAGAACAATAAGCCTTTTCACACTACATTGTTCTGAGCCCTGGGCTATCTTAGCCCCAGGCCAAGACTGGCCCTTGGCTAGCTTAGCCTGTGTTCACACAAGAGTTTGTTAACCCTAGGCTACGGATTCACACTTGTTTTCCTAAGCCCTGGGCTAACGGACAAATACGACACAATACCATTTTACATTCTATGATATGCTACAACTGTTATGTTCTCTCCGGCATGCGGATAATGTTACCGTACCCTACATCACTAACAAATGATCAATGTTACGTTACCGCGATTTAATGAACGACTTGACATAGGTTGATCAATATGCCGACCCTGTCGGTATTTGCTTGGGCAACTTTGTTAAAACTATGCAAAGAAAGAGAAAAACGTTAGTCAACCTTCATTCAATCGACTTATTTGCTAGATTTATGTCCAAAGAAAGCTGCAATAACTACTTCGCTAAGATTTGGCAGGTATAATGAAACGACAAAAATGTGCAGAGTGAAAGGACCAAAACAGATGCAGCTGTTAGTAACGGCGCACGTCACAAGCTTATGTAAATTAAGTGAAAGGGCAGGTTTTGTGATTGGACAATAAATGTTCTATGGTTTTATTCTTAACCCCGTTTCACACTGGTTATTTTGGCACCGTGTTTCTGGGGCTAGCCCCGAAAAGTCGGTGCTAACCCTGCTCCGGAGCAGGGCCAGCTAGCCCCAGGCTAAGGGTGGTGCTAGCCCACTTCAAAATATGCAAGTGTGAACACTTGCTTAGCCCAGGGCTTAGAAAGCTCTTAGCCCTAGGCTAAGGTGCAGTGTGAGCACAACTAATGCTACATTATGCATATTGCACCAAGGTTTCTTATAATATAATTGTTTTTGTTCAAAAATATATATATTGTATTTATAATTCGTTTTATGTCACTTGTTTCTTTAACCCTCATCCTATCAACATATTTAACATAAAAGGACTACCAACTGGGGTCCCTGGGTTAGGGTTATTAATTATGTAATTAGTGTTATCTGAAAAAAAGAAAACAGATTATTATTATTTTAGGTAAGTTACAGTTAATTTGCATATTGTGTAAAAAGAAAATATATACAAACTGCAGCTTTTATATCAAGTACAATCCATATTAGTACTTAGAATCTTATTTACCATCCTTTGATTCTGGTATCATTTAGTTTTCAGTAATTTCAAGTAAACATTATTTGTGTTGTATTTATATGGTGAAACCAACCGGGGTCATTTTGACCCCAATATAAAATAATTGAAATTAGATTAGATTAGATTAAACTTTATTGTCATTGAACATGTACAAGTACAGTACAACGAAATGCAGTTAGCATCTAACCAGAAGTGCAAATAGAAGAGTGCAAAAAATTTACATGTGAAACAATTAAGACCAATGTATGTTATAAGTGGGACGTATAAATGTGCAATGAAGGCAAATGCAAAAAAAAAGTTTATTTTAAATGTGCAATGAAGGCAAATTAAAGGTGCAAGGTTGCATGTGCAACTGAAATGCAGGGATAGCAGCAATGAGGTTCCCGACGTAGACATGTAGCAACTGAAAACGTCCTTATCAGACTTTGCAAAGCAATGTCAGAATCCAGTAGTACAAGGAGAGTAGTGCAACAAGATCCCTGAGAGGCAGTACTAAGCGGTGGGTGGGTGGGTGGGTGGGCGGGCGGGCCATGGTTAGTGCTGGGTCACAGTGTTCAGCAGGGTTCCAGTAGCTGGAAAGAAACTGTTCCTGAGCCTGCTGCTGTGGGAACAAAGAGACCTTGACCGCCTGCCTGATGGTAGGAAATCTGTGTCTGCTGCATCTGTGTCTGTCAACTTCAAAATGACTGACACAGTGCCCCTTCCCCCCTGATAGTTTGTTATACTTTAAATTATGACCTATGGGAAAGATGAACTCAATAAACAGTTCCATTTATTAAAACTGCATAGGCGGAATTGGGTGCTTTTGACTAGGTCCCCCTGGACCCCAATACATTGGTATTTTTAAAATGCACTAATTTAAACAGAAACTGAAAACAATTATATGAAGTCATTAGGAACAAATTGATAAGACAAAGTCATTAAAAATTGGAATGATAGAATAAAGCGCTGTGAGATATGACAGAAAGTACACCTCAGGCGTCTGCAGGTACCCCAGTCAGTAGAATGAGGGTTAATACTGTTTTTTTTTTTATTTTGTGGATTTTTTTGCTTCTAAAATAAAGAAAATCTCAAAGACAAAGCTATGCAGTTTCTGTGGGAGTGTATGAACACAATGATCAGTGGTGGAATTGACTGCAATGCAAGGGGCACCAGCTAAAATCTTGCTTAGGGCACCAAATTGGTCAGGGTTGGCCCTGTCCGGCACAATAATATAGTAGCATAAAACCTTTGTGCTGAGACAGGGGAGTGCAGTGACACTGTGGACCTATCTGGTGGTAACCCCAAATAGGGCCCAGCAGGCAGGAAACAGGACAACAAAACCAACCGCAAGACAACACAGGAGTGCCTGAAGTCTGTGAAGGTCCTTCAGTAGCCCAGCCAGAGCCCTGAGTTGAACCTGATCAAACATCTCTGGATATACCTGAAAATGGATAGATAGATCATTTAAACATGTACAAATAGTACAGTAGTATTTCAGCCGCATGAAGGGTTTCTGCCATTTCACAGAGCATAGAACATACTGTAGCTATGCACAAGTTATCCAACCTGAAGGTATTTGTTTGTGTTTCTGGTTTGATGTCTATTTTAAAAGCAGAATCCTGATGATTCGTTATTCATCAGTTTCCACTGTGATTGCACATCCTGAAGACTGAGCTAATTTAAATTTTGACACGGCTTATGCCATTTTATTTTCTGACGCTGAATCACAACAAAGCATCCATCAAACTACCCTCATAATATCCTCCCTGACAGCACATTTAAAAAATACTTGTTAATATGCACAACAACTCATGTTTGGAAGTGAATTTGACTCAAACTCAGTGCCAGTTTTTGGATGGGAAATTCTATAGCAACAGCTACTTATATTTAAATGTTTTTCCATCATTACCCAAGATTATACTGATTAACAATGACATTTCATTTAGGTTGTGAAGATTACTTGCAATTCCAGGGTTCCAGTATAACTTAAGAAAAGTGCACTGTACAAAAAATTACAGACAGGATCACTGTGTCATAAAAATCTCTATTTTGTGTGGTTAATGAATAAAAATTAAAATCAATCACATTTATATTGCACCTTGCTATCAACTGAGGTACTCAAAGCACTTTACATAGTAAGAGAGAAACTTAACTCATCAGCAACCCATTTGTGCTAGAACAATCACCAAACATCAGCTATCTGGTAAGGAGGTATGTTTACCAGTTAACAAGTGATAGAGCCATGTTGAGAATTTAGCCTTAATACCAAGTTTAACTCCTGTAGTGGAAGTTCTAACGAGAAAAGCAGAGAGATTGTAGATTCTTAAAATAATTAAAGGTTCATTATAGATTTCCAAACTTGGAGCAGTTACCAACGTTCCATCCAGAGTCAGGTCAAGAGCTCCCCGTTCAAGGTTGAGCTCAGGCCTCTATACACTCAGTACAGCCCATTATGTGTCCTCCTGCTGTGCATGGTTAGACTACATGTCTCACAAGCTGTTCTGCTGAGACCAGCATAACAAGATGTCTGCAGCCCTTGAGAAGTTAACCAAAGCTATACTTATCTGCTATAGGCACATCCCGTTCAGTGACGAGAGCAGAAATACTCACACACACACACAATGTCCTCAGTCAATTGCTTGATTATACATAATGACTTCATTGTGATACAGAAAAAGCACATTTTCCACCGTATTCCACTTCTTCAGTTGTCATGAGTTAGGACATCCATTTAAGATCCCACCCAAATGATGGCACGTTGTCCCCTCCGCTGTCCTGGGGCACTGAGATCTGATCTTAAGACCAGATGGAAGAGTGCCCCCTACTGGCCTTCTAATAGCACTTTCTGCACCATCTCATCTACCATCCAGGGACCAACCAGGTTTTCCACCAGTAAGAAGCAGGGTGTTATTCTTAGTCACCATAGTGTCCATGGTTCTTTCATAAGACAGCAAGCAGGAATTTGGAACAAATTTGCAGAGGTGTCAAAAGTACAAAGTAAAAGTACTCTGCTGGGTTCAGCTGTGTTCACCACTTTAGGGAGGTTTGTAATTAAGACCTAAATAACCTGGTAAAAGGAGTTCATAATTAACCAGTGGGTAATACAATAACAAGGAATTAAAATTATCAGTTTAGGCCACTGGTTAGTTACAAATTACTTTTACCTTGTAATTTAATATCGCATATCCGGTTAATACAACCAAGTACTTTAACTTTGTACTTCTACATCTCTGCAAATTTGGACCCACTATCTGGTTAAAGGCTCTACAATGAGAGACCAAATAATTTTTGAGAAATCACTCTTCTGGATGATTCATGTTGGATGAACAGAATCATAGTTTCACTGAGCACAGATACTGCTATGACTTGGTGACAGATTTGCCATGCTTCATGTCTGACAAAGCCAAGGCCTTTGAGTAAACATATATCAATATGTCTCCACTAACATCTTCTCCTTGAATAAACCTGAATGATTTAGAATAATGCTGACACCTTGCCAAGGAGTAAGCAGTACATTGGCTTAGAACACTAACAAAGAAGAATGCTCAATGCCTGTCTTGTTGCTAAAAAGATAATAGGACACAGCCTTTTGACAACAATGCGTATTCTGTGTTATATATGAAATTTCACACCAACTGACACAGATTGAAAAACTGGTACAACAGAACAGGTGTGGAGCTGGATAATATTGGCAACCAAGAAACAAGGCTTTTTGTTTTTCATTGCGCTTTTCAGAGAACAAAAAATATGTAAATTCATAATTATGGTCTTATATGGACTGATGTGTGTTCATGACTTGTGATGTGACTCTGATCTGGATTTGAGAGAAGAGTATTTAGGCACCCACTTAAAAAATGACCTCCTTGTTACCATGTAAAACCGAACCTTCAGTTCACCCATATGATTCAGCTAAACCCAACAGGTTCACATTCCGTAACATGCACAGCCACTAATGCCAACCAGATTTCTGAAGGACATATACAGTTCCTGGTGTCTTTTTCTGAATGTCTATTTGATCCTGAGCCTACCTACAATAATTTGGTACAATGAGAGAAAAAAAACAATTTGACCAAATGACCCAACCCTAGTCACAAAAGCACCAATGGAAACCATCCTGTGATAACAGCCCTGTCAAATAGTCAAATATATGACTCTTATTTATGGAATATCCATATTATGGATATTCTGTCTGCAACTTGGCACTTTGATTAACGGACTTCATTTGGGTCAGCTCTCTGGGGCTCACCCTCGACCCCAGATTTAGAATGCCCGGCAGGCTGAATGTTTGAAACACACTAATTGGGTTTTAATGTTTATTTTTTTTGTCTTATCCTATCAAGTAACTGATTCTGTGAACCCTCCTACATCATTTTGAATTGTGTGATAAATATACTATATTACTTTTGCTATGACTCCAGCTACAGTAATAAAAGTAATATCCACAATTTTAAAATATTTTATGAAATATGTCCAAGAAATGAATTCCAAAAATATTGCAAAAGATTTTATTCTTCTTGAAGACACAATGTTGTTGGGCCAAACCACTTACAAGGGCAGCTACATTGCAATGGCAGTATTTAAGGTTAACTACAACAAGAGATCTAAATTACAATTGCTCTGTGCCAAAACTAAGAGAAATTAGACACTTTCCCATGATTATCTTCTTCTCCACTCCTCAGTGTGCTTGCCGAAACATCATAAATAAACAATGGGAAGATAATGCAATAGACTTTAGTTATATTTTTTTAAATGTACAGTGATTTTCAGGGCTTTAAAACGCTACTCCTCCACAGCCATAGGACCTATCCGCATAAAACTTTGATTTGCTGCATCAACATGTCCATGTCTTCCATCACTACACTTTCCATCACTCTAGCTAAAAAAATATGGCCAAAATATGAGCCAGTGTGCTTGCATTGAGGGTTTTCCCCATACAACTGTTCCACCACTGGGCCAAACTGAACACTGATACACTTTACATTTTAATAAGATTTACATACCTGAGCGTGCATGCAGAGTTTCATGCTGAGTGTCAGACAGTTGAGGAGATATTAAACATGGCCTTTATATGAGCACTGTTTGGTGGAGGGTACGTGATTGCACACACTGAGTCTTATCATTGGCAACATTTTCACTAAGTTCTATTAAAATCCGAGTATCTATGCCCGTGTTCCTGGGCATTTAAATGATCAACGCTAACATATACAACAGGACTTTAAAGCTGCAAACAGGGTTGGCAGGTTTGAGCTTTCATCCAATATTGTCCTTTTATGTGGAGAGGCATTATCCATTGATGCACCAAATATTGCATGGATGTTTATTTCTATAGGTCCAATGGTTCCCCTATGTGGAGAAATTGAACCACAGCTTACGAGTGAGCTAGATTCAAATCTCTTGAGCATGTGTGCCAAATATAATCATTCTGGTTCATGCGGATAGAGAGCCATCATAAAGCCACTATACTGTGTGCACAAGTTTTAGGCAAGTGAGTATTCTGATCATATTATTATTTCTATGCACATTTTCCAACTCCAAACCATATAAACTTGAATGCTCATTGGATTGAATCATTTTCAGGTGGTATGTATTTGTGTAATGAGGGAGGGTGTGGCAACAGTGAATAACACCTTATATCAAGGTGTGCATAATTATTAGGCAGCTTCACGACCTCAGGTAAAATGGGCCAAAAAAGAGATTTAACTGACACTGAAAAGTCATAAATTGTAAAATGCCTTTCAGACGGATGCAACACTCTTGAAATAGCTAAATTATTGAGGCGTGACCACCGGACACTCAAACGTTTTGTTGCGAATAGTCAACTGTGGTGCAAAAAATGCATGGAGAAGAAAAGATGCAAATTAACTGCAAAAGACTTGAGAAGAATTAAACGTGAAGCTATCAGGAACCCATTATCCTCCGGTGCCACCATATTCCAGAACTGCAACCTACCTGGCGTGTCCAGAAGTACAAGGTGTCAAGTGCTCAGAGACATGGCCAAGATCAAGAAGGTTGAAAGAAGACCACCACTGAATAAGATTCACATGTTGAAGCGTATAGATTGGGCAAAGAAATACCTGAAGACAGGTTTTTCAAAGGTTTTATGGACAGATGAAAAGAGAATGACTCTTGATGGCCCAGATGGATGGGCCTGTGGCCATCACTAATGGACACAGGGCACCACTTCGAGTCAGGCGCCAGCAAGATGGAGGAGGTATGGGCTGCTATCATTAAGGATGAGGTAGTTGGACCTTTTCGGGTTGAAAATGGACTGAAACTCAACTCCCATACCTACTGCCAGGTTCTGGAAGATACTTTCTTCAAGCAGTGGTACAGGAAGAAGTCCAGGACAATGCTCCATCACATGCATCCAAGTACTCCATTGCTTGGCTAGCAAGCAAGGGCCTCAAATATGCCAGAATAATGACCTGGCCCCCTTCCTTACCTGACTTAAATCCTATTGAGAACTTGTGGACCCTTCTCAAATGTGAGATTTACACTCAGGGAAGACAATACACCTCTTTGAACCGCATTTGGGAGGCTGCGGTTGCTGCTTCAGCGAAAGTTGATCGTGAACAGATCAAGAAACTGACAGACTGCATGGATGGAAGGCTCCTGGCAGTTATTGAAAGGAAAGGTGGCTATATTGGTCACTGAATATTTTTGAAAGGCCAGAAATGTTATTTAATTTTCATTTTGTGTTATTTGTTGCACTTACTCTAAAAATTGAGAATATCCGTATTCCCTGAAAGAACACACAGGCTCCAAAGCCACCACAAGTAGATGCTGGATAACGTTGAAGCAAGGTAACCATATTGAATTACTAACTCCCCAGATCCAGACTGTGCTGGCCAATTGCACCACCCTCCACAGGAACACTCAGCGAGCCATATTTTAAAGGTATCACAATTATTGTTAATTTTTCTTAGTGTTTTGGATATGGTCATCCAAATATTTCACACTACGATTACCATTGTCTGATTTCTATGCATTTGTTTGCCAGACCACACCCATTTGAATGTGTATTGGTCAATACTGGCCATGTTTTTGACATACTGGCCTGGAGTATTTGGTGTTTAAAGGACTTAGTACAAAGAGGCCAAATGTTGAGTTTCGTGAAGATTTTTCAGAAAAATATCACCTGGATTTGAATGTGTTTGCAAATCGTTAAGTCTGGAAATTATTTGGAACATGTGTAACAAGTTGTAGAGTAATGCAGTTATATGTGGTAGATCATATCATTTTAAATATTTATTGGGTCACTTCAGTCTTCTTTTGTCCAGTGTCAAGCCTAATGAACCTTTGTCTATACAAGGGAGAATCCGTTGAGGCAAAATAGAGTAATACTCTGAGACATTGTCATCATGAAATGGCTACCTTTAGCCCCACTTTTGTTGACCCCTCATAGACTGATGACCAATTCAAAGTCTAAGCCAGGTAAAAAGGCAAGATATATTGTCTCTTATGGTATGTACACTATCGTTCATAAGTTTGGGGTTGCTTAGATATGTCCTTGTTTATGAAAGAAAAGCATTTTTGGCCATTAAAAAAACATCAAATTGATCAGAAATACAATGTAGACATTGTCAATGTTATTAATGACCATTGTAGCTGGAAACGACTGATTTTTTATGGAAGATCTACACAGGCGTATAGAGGCCCATTATCAGCAACCATCCTGTGTTTCAATGGGACGTTGTGTTTGCTAATCCTAGTTTATAATTTTAAAAGGCTAATTTATTATTACAAAACCCTTTTGCTATTGTGTTAGCACAGCTGGAAACTGTTTTGCTAATTAAAGAAGCAATAAAACTGTCCTTCTTTAGACTAGTTGAATATCTGGAGCATCAGCAACTGTGGGTTTGATTACAGGCTCAAAATGGCCAGAAACAAAGACATTTCTTCTGAAACTCATCAGTCTATTCTTGTTCTGAGAAATGAAGGCTATTCCATGTGAGAAATTTCCAAGAAACTGAAGATCTCGTACAAAGCTGTGTACAACTCCCTTCACAGAACAGCGCAAACTGTCTCTAACCAGAATAGAAAAAGGAATGGTATTTGTGCAAGGTAAAAGTGATCTTGAAGAAGGAAGGCTATCACTCCATTTTGCAACACCATGCCATACCCTGTGGATGGCATTTGATTGGAGCCAATTTCCTCCTACAACAGGACAATGACCCAAAGCACAGCTCCAAACTATGCGAGAACTATTTTTGGTAAGAAGGAGTCAGCTGGTATTCTGTCTATAATGGAGTGGTCAGCACATTCCACAAATCTCAACCCTATTGAGCTGTTGTGGGAGCAGCTTGACCAGGAGCAGCTTGACGTAAGCAGTGCCCATCAAGCCAATCCAACATGTGGGATGTGCTTCAAGAAGCATGGGGTGAAATCTCTTCCAATTACCTCAACAAATTGACAACTCGAATGCCAAAGGTCTGCAAAGCTGTAATTGCTGCAAAGAGGATTGTTTGCAACGTTTGAAAGACGCAATTATTATTTCTATTTAAAGTAATTAGTTCTAACCTTGTCAACCACTATACAGCTCCGGAAAAAATTAAGAGACCACTGCAACTTTTTTTTCCTTTTCAAAACAGTTGAATAGGAAGGTTTTGAGTGAGGAACAGAGGCGTTCAATTTGCAGTGGTCTCTTAATTTTAACCCTTCTGTTTCTCACTCAAAACCTTCCTTTTTGACTTTTTTGGAAAGGAAAGAAAAAGGTGCAGTGGTCTCTTAATTTTTTCCGGAGCTGTATTTTCTATTCATTTTGCTATATTTCCTATTCCAACTCATTTCATCTATGTTGTCATGGAAAACAAGGACATTTCTGTGACCCTTTGAATGGTAGTGCACACAAAGATGATTTTTCAGTGACAATTCCTGTCTCCTTGTTTAACTTTATCACGCTTATGCCAGACACTGGCACTAATTATCTTTTACTATTTGCATCGACAGGGAGATAGCCTTTGAATTACTTGCTCAATTCTTGTCAAGCTTGGCCTATCAAGTGGCACGAGTATGCATTATTCATCTGCACAAACTCCCTGCGCTGCCTCAGAAACCACATGAAGAGCCACCACTAGTCCTCTGATATCTAAATTCATATAAATAACAACACCCGATATCTTCACTGCATTGATCTTAAAAACCCAACACTTATGTCAATTCTGCATACTTTCCATAAACTGGTTTACGGCCCATCTCTCTCTCTCTCTCTCTCCTGTTGGTCTGTCACAGGAATTGTGTTGAGGTCTTTAGACATTGATGCTCATATTATATTCTTGTGTCTTTTATGTTGCTTTTGTCACCTTGTAAGCCTGCAAACACTTTTTATTTAATCAAGTTTGTCTGAGCCTTATATAATTAGCCAGGACAATGACACTATCAAACTGAATGTATTATGATGACATGTTCATTAGAAACAGGGGTTTTTTTATATTAGAAGCTGCACGCTTTGCCCAGGTGATCTGAATGTCAGCACAGCTGTTGTTACCATGGCACCGCAGGCTGGAAAAGGAGAAACCACAAACTGCTGCAGACAACAAAGGCATGAATGTAACAAGAATAGAGTTTAATAAGGTTCTGTGAATGGAAAAAGAACTTCAACAAATAGGTATAGGCATATTACACAAAGAATTAAATACTGTATATTTGACATTTGCTTTTCCTTTTGTAACATTTTTACAGCAATTAAACAGTCAAAACTACAGCTTTCCTCAGAACCCAACTCTTTTGAGAATTCAGCTGAGACGAGATGCTCTGAGCCCACTTTCTTTCATCCCATATGTCTGTGAGAATTACAGTGCTGGTTCCAAAGAGAGTGTTTTCCACTGGACTGAGACTGAGCTTGTGGTGGAAACCATTTATTGTGTGCAATGTATTGGCAGCTGTTTTCTCCCTTGAGGACTTTTTGAAATCCAGACCAAGGCACCAGTTGCCTAGGGTCTTGAATCGAAGACTACTCTTCTCTTTAATTAATGTAAAAATACAAACCACCATCTCTATTGGTACTTATTGCCTGTAGAGACTTTCACTTATTTTTGGTAGCAGTAGAATTGACTGATTCCATATAAAACTATTTTGAGAATATTCCAGAAATTGAAAACAGAATTGTGCTTTCAGAGGAAGGATTGTGGATATAAATTTGTCATTTGTATCTTAAAAACAGTGGAGAAATTATTCATAAAATTTTTGTCCCTTTAAATACTCCATAATGTTATATCGTTGAATATAATGTAACCTACTCTATGGACATGAGATGGTTCTCTGCTAGTTTTGAAGTTACAGCCCAGAGATAGTGGTGTAGTAGGCAATGTAACCAATCTGGGGCCCAAGTTGTATCGTTGCACACTGCAAATTTTCAGTGGAAGAAAACTTTTTTAATAACATTTTCCTATTCACTGTCAGTAATGCTTACAAATTGGATCAGAATTTTCAGAAAATAGCATACAGCTACACACACACACACACACACAGCTCCAGAAAAAATTAAGAGACCACTGCACCTTTTTCTTTCCTTTCCAAAAAAGTCGAAAAGGAAGGTTTTGAGTGAGGAACAGAAGGGTTAAAATTAAGAGACCACTACAAATTGGTCCAGAATAGAGGCTGGGAGCTGCACAGCACTGACATAGAGCCATAACAACATGGAACTCTTAAGTCAGGCAAAAAAGAAACATCAACCGGAGTAGAAGAGTGTCTGCAAAATTAAACTGGAAACAAAAATTGTATTCATTTTATGGTTGGGCAACATTATATGGTTGGGCAACATAAAGTATAAAGTTTATGTTGTGTATTTGAATATGTATATTGTGTATTTTAGTATGTATTTTGTTAATTTTTGATGTTTGATCCTCATGATAAGTAGCATGCCACACACAGCTGTCTTGCTAAACAAAAAGATATTTCACACGTGAAAAACACTGCCACCCGTGAGTTTAGCCGAACATTGTGATAATGCACAAAAGCCTATTGTGATAATGCACTTATATAGATGGAATTCCAGTCACATATATCCTACTCGTCAAGTATCTAAATGGATCTAGAGTCAGACATTTATATTACCAGATATACAAATTGTGATAAGTCCTTAGTTTGACTCCGGATAGGAAATTATTCAAATTCTCTAGCATTTGTAAGTGTCATGCTCACTTTGATAAACAATTTCAAAATGATTATTTTAGATGTTAAAAAAATATTGCACGTTAACAACCCTTCATCCAAAGGGATTTTATTGTATGGAATGACTACAAAACGTAAGTTGAACTTCAACGGTCTTACCAGCAGTTAGCAGTGTGCCCTGCACAACACAAAACAGAATGTCATAACAAGTCTGTGGGGTCTAATTGATCATCTTTGATCAGCCATCCAGATGGAGTATGGAGGGGCCTCTGAGCAGTGTCAGTCACTGGAGCCGCCGAAACCTTTCTCCAATCACAAAGTCTCCCTAATGGCACCTTTCTCAATAAAGGAAAACAAAGCAATGGCAGTCTGGCATCAGAACGTACTTACTAATTGTGCCCCTTGTGCTCAGACAAATACAGACCATAATAATAACTACAGTGTTTTCACAAACTGTCCCTTTCAGACAAAGCGTTAGAACTCAGCGCAGTTCACTTACATTTGTGGTGCAGTGTGAATACTCCATAGGACCTAAAAGAGCCCTCTAAAGCGAAAGTGATGTGGTCTGTTTTCAGTTTGCTTGAAGTCCATGGTTCAGTTCTCTTTTTCAGTGCAACGTGAACACATCTCACAATGTTCATTTATCCATATTTATTATTATTTATTTATCAGAATAGTCCGTCACTGAAGTGGCATAAAATAAATGTGATTTGCAGATTGGCGGTACACTTTTGATTTATACAATGGTTATGCTGTGTCTCCCATTACCAGGCATTTTACCTATTATTTGATTATAAAACCATTAGGGTACAGAATGTCTTATTTTTAAATTAAATGCAATCCATTATCTTCCAAAGGTAGTTACATCCCTAGCTGTCCAATAATGCGTTCTGGTGGTATGGCTTGTCCTACACTGCGTATTGACCAAGAGTCCAATTAGTAAATGTTGGAAAAGGATCTTGATTCTTTTCCAAACAACACAATCTGAATACAAAAGGACACAGACCTAAAAAATATTTCACTAACGAGGACTGAGATAGGATCTTTAAGAGGGGTATTATGTAAAAACACCCTTAATGAAGGACTTGCCTTGTAAACTTTTTTTGCTTTACCTTTAATTTACCAGGTAAGCCGATTGATAATAAATTCCCATTTTCCATTTTCCTGCCAGGCCAAAGGTATTGCAAAACAACGAAAAGTTACTCATACAGTAGTCAAAATAATGAATAAATGATGTAGCAGTTTGCACTCAACCTAAATAATCTTTAAAACATCACTCACTAGCAAAGCAAAGGTTCGCTTGTGTGTCTTAGCTGTTGCTTTCAGTGTTCTGTTTGAGCTGTGCAAGTGTTCCCATTGTTCAATGGCAATGGAACGACAGAAGGGTAAAGCTGTTGAAATAACAGACTGTACCTTCTGGAAGGATATCTCACATTTCTTAGTAAGGGCATAAGGGTCTTGCCTGGCATTTCTGCGTGTTGCGTGGCCCATTATAGCTGTCACCCAGCCATCATTTTTCATGGCAGTCAATTTCATGTACTAAACTTTAAATTTCAATGTCATTTCATGCATAGAAAAATTGTAGAAAATGGAATCAATCTTCAAGTTTGAGCCGTGCATAAAGAAAATCCTAAAAATGAGCCTAAAAACATCCTTTTCTCATGTGGTGAAAGCATGTCATTCACTCTAATGGAGGGTAAAAAGGAAAGGGGTCATTTGTCTTCTCAGCTTGTCTCATTAAAAACAAAGAACGAGAATAAACCTTTTCAAAAGTACTTAATCTATTTTAAAAAGCAGTAGCACAGTAAGTTAAAAACTATACAAAAGTGGCAACTAAAAATGCATGTGGCTCACCGTAGTTCAAAGACATTGATAGCGTTCCCCTGCTCAGACAATACATTTATCAGCCAATAGTTGTTATGTCACTGACTGACCAACATATAGTATGATGTGGTTAGTTGATGTGTAAAACACCTGTGCAGGCACTGTAAGATCTATCAGGCGTCACCAAAGCCTGTGCAGAGGAACGCACCTATTTTTACATCAGCAGTTGTCATAATTACTCATAAAGACACCCAGCCTGAAACCCCAAAGAAGCAAGACACCACAGGTTATTATAGCACAGTAGGTAGGAAACAACTCTCTGGTAGAATATGAACTTAGGAAAAACCCTAGAGAGGAGGCTGACTCCTGCCAGGTGGCCGGTCATCTTCTGGCTGTGCTGGGTGGAGATGAGAAGAGCACATGACCTTTTAAGGCCACATCATTCATCAATACACTCGGAAGAGCTGTGGGTCAATAAATACAGGTCTGTAATAATACTTTGTGACAACTGCTGATGCAATAAGGGCTTTATAAAATAAATGTGATTTGATTGATTGAATGAATGGTGGAAGAACTGTAGGGACAGTTGGGCTGTGGGCAGAAACAGCAGGAGTCGTCAGGCAGAAACTCTGGACAGGGACAATCAGGAGTCATCAGACCAGATAGACTTAAGGTGGGCAAATGGACTCAGGTCCTCCTAAGATTAAACAGATCATTTGAGAAATTACAGGGAGCATAAAAAATACTGACTTTTAAAAAAAACTAAACCAAAAGCAACCAGTACTGTTTTCTAAACAGCAGTCTGTTGACATGGTGGCTCCATTACAGTCTGAAACAAGTCAATGGAAAACAACAGTAAAAGTGTGTACAAGTCAAATGTTTAATCAGTTACATTTTAAAATCATATTTAAACATATTGTACCAGTCGTTTCATGTTCGTCCTCCGGCCAGTAGGAAGCAGAGATTACACATCCACCACACAGTAGTAGTAACATCACTTCTGTGGTCTTTGTTCTTGAATCTCTGTACAGTAGGAATACTATAAAGGCTCAAAGCGAAAAGACCATCTAACTTTCAAAATGTGTATGCTCTCTCAACTTGTTTTTCTGGTTTGTTTTGATCAAAGTACTAATGTGATATGTAATATGTAAACAGTACCCAAACTCAACTGATAAATGTCTGCCATTAATAACCTTACCTACACCACTGCGCACACACGTGCACACACAAACACATACACAAAACCATCATTAGTCGCCATGTTTCTTGGCTCAGATGTTGCTGACACCTGAAAGATCTTACAATGCCTTGATACATATTTTAAGGATCAGCTGTCCACATCATATCATAGCAATCAGTCCGTCAATGACACAGATGATGACATGGTGTGCAGCCATTTGTTGACACGCGCAGCTTCTGAGCAGGGGGGAGGGGACCAGTACGGTAACAAGGGCAGCCAAGTATTGCAAATGGCTGCGGTCTGAACACACACCTATTTGGTCAGTTTTGGTTGTTTGTACAATGTGAATAAGGCGTATGTGACTTAATAAATGAATTAATAACATACTGAGAACACAACTTCCTCTGAAACTTCCTCTTGCTTCAGTACTATGTCTGATTCCCTCAAACCCCCGATCCAGATAGTTCTTTTCTAAATAAAAATGTTGTACATTTTGCTCATCCTGTTATCTGAAAACCTTTCAATACGATGTATGATTGCAGAAAAACAAGAATGCATTAATAAATAGTGCTGATTTCAATTGAGATCATGCCTTAGATTCTAAGCAAGTGAACATCAAAGCCAAGCCGATAACTTTTCTGTAAGTTCCTGTGGCAATTAAACAAAACAAGAAATATCCCTTAGCAATTTATGTACATGCCACTCTGTACATACTCACAGAATAGCTTATTAAACAACCATTGATTATTTACCCTGGGAATAGTCCAATAGTGTTGCAGATGAATTCATGTTTCATTTATTAAATGAACCTTCATTAAACGCTCCAAAAACTAAAACATTGGGGGAAGAAAGTAGCGATGTGCAACTTGTGTTGTTTTTATTTATTCACATTGAGACTGATGCAGTGTGTGTTGACAAACAGGTACTACACGTCCTATGGTGTTGACACATTCTGACTTGAAGATATATATATCATACTATGTTTAAATTCTTAAATCTAACTTGGAAATGCACATTTTTAAAAAAATCAGAGCTTAACCAAACCAAAGTGTAATTTAAACCTGATTACATGTATAATTCAAGCCAAGGCTCTTGTGTAACAGCTAGTGCAGTCGCCTGCTGCTTTCCATTCTGAGAGAAATGTTAGATGCCTTGCCAAAAAGTATAGTCTTAAATCTCCTGCTGCTAGCCTGACAACTGTCACCAAAGGTGAGCCTTTTCACCTCCAGGAAGTAAAGCAGTCAGTCGGAATGACCAGCAGAGCTCCCATGGGGGCCCTCTGGTTGTCCAGACAGTCAGTCAGACTTAGGGAGCAACCTCCTCCATGAACACAGTGGAGGCTGTTACAACATATACCTCTCTATACTGACACAAGGCCTATAGGGGAACAGACTGAAGCAGTGTGTCAAACTTTGCCTTTGGCGTCTTTGGAGAGATGAATGACTACATGTAGTCCAAAAGACTCAACAGCCTACAGTTCCTAAGTAATGTATGAGGGCATCCAGCCATAACCAGAGATGCTAAGTGGGCGAATTTGTCTTCAAAGGTTTGAATTTGATATGGAAAGAACATTTATAGTAATTAAGACTTGGCATGAAGGCATGAAGGTGATGAACTTGCAAACGCTTCAAGGATCTGTCAGTAATGTTCTTTGAAGAAAAAAGAAGTTAATTTACCCAGAGTCAGTGATGTTCAAATAGTAATATTCTCACTTTAAAATTGGTTGAAATAATTTACTCATGTCCCATCTGTACCATACGTAAATAACATGTAGTGAGCTAACACACAAAAAAACTGGTGCAGTCATGCTTTTACCAACTTAGAAATATTTCCAAAATAAGATCAGTTTTATATTTAGAGGACACTGACAAAATTATACATGCATTTATTTAATCTCGCCTAGACTATTGTAATCCTTTGTTTACATGCTTCAACAGTCCCTAGGCAAATTCGTACAGAATTCAGCTGCCAGACTTCTGGACTAAATCAAGGTTTCATATAGCCCCAGTGTTGGCAGCTCTACATTGTTTACAGGTCAATTTCAGAATTTTACTTATCACTTTTAAGGCACTACATGGTCTGGCACCTGATTACATTAGAGACATGCTAAACCCAAACTGCACTCAGGGATGGACTGACCATCTGGAGCACCAAGAGTTTTCCCGGTGGGCCCCTTGACAGTTTGGGCCGATGCAACGCAAAATATAAATAACTAAGTGCTGTATGTCTGACTGGCCCAAGCGAGTGGGCTGCCAGCCCACTGCCATTCCCAGACGCGTAGCTTGTGAACAGGCAAGGCAGGCAACTGCCTCGGGCCCCAGACCGTTAGGGGGCCCCCAAGGGCTGACAAACTTTACTCTGCAGCAATGTCTCAAAATGTGGCCTCAGTGACCGCAACCCCTCCTCCTAAAACAACCGATATGGACGATATGACATATCAGTAGGAAACCTCCTATAAATATATATATATATATATATTGTTCTGGAAAAATTAAGAGACCACTGCAAAATGATCAGTTTCTCTGGTTTTACTATTCATAGGTATGTGTTTCAGTAAAATGAAAATTTTTGTTTTATTCTATAAACTACTGACAACATTACTCCCAAATTCCAAATAAAAATATTGTAATTTGGAATATTTATTTGTAGAAAACAACAACTGGTCAAAATACCCAAAATAAGATGCATTGTTTTCAGACCTTAAATAATGCAAATAAAACAAATTCATATTCATTTTTCAACAACAAAATAATAATTATTTAACTTAGGAAGAGTTCAGAAATCAATATTTGGTGGAATAACCTTGATTTTTAATCACAGCTTTCATGCGTCTTCGCATGCTCTCCACCAGTCTGTCACATTGCTGTTGGGTGACTTTATGCCACTCCTGGCACAAAAATTCAAGTAGCTCGGCTTTGTTTGATGGCTTGTGACCATCCATCTTCCTCTTGATTAAATTCCAGAGGCTTTCAATGGGGTTCAGGTCTGGAGATTGGGCTGGCCATGACAGGGTCTTGATCTGGTGGTCCTCCATCCACACCATGATTGACCTGGTTGTGTGGCATGGAGCATTGTCCTGCTGGAAAAACTAATTCTCAGAGTTGGGGAACATTGTCAGAGCAGAAGGACCATTAGACGACCAGGTGTTGGGCAAAGCTGAAAATTTGACCCATCAGAGAAGATGACCTTACTCCATTCCTCTACGGTCCAATCCTTATGGTCTTTTGCAAACTTCAGCCTGGCTCTTCTTTGCTTGATGAAGGGCTTTTTTCTAGCTTTGCATGGCTTTAGCCCTGCCCCTAGGAGCCTGTTTCGAACCGTCCTCGCCGTGCACTTCACCCCAGCTGCTGTTTGTCATTCTTTTTGTATGTCACTTGATGTCATCCTACGGTTGCTGAGTGACATTCAAATGAGTTGACGGTCATCTCGGTCAGTGGACAGACATTTTCGCCCTCTGCCAGTCTGTCGCTCTATTTTTTTATTCCATCCAGCTGGTCCTATTGCAAGAGGATAGTGATGACCACAGCAGTGTTTTTTATACTTTTCCTGGTTAAATTAGATTTGGTTCAGGTAATCACCTAATCAGCACCTCATTAAGTAAAATGAGGTGTGCCTGTGTTGGAATTTAACAGACACTGGAATGGAATGACTGCCATACATGTAGAGATGCTGATTTAAGAAATATTATGAGTGGTCTCTTAATTTTTTCCAGAGCTATATATATATATTTTTATTTTAATGTATTTCTATATATATATATATATATATATATATATACACACACAGTGGATATAAAAAGACTACACACCCCTGTTAAAATGGCAGGTTTTTGTGATGTAAAAGAATGAGACAAAGATAAATCATGTCAGAACTTTTTCCACTTTTAATGTGACCTATAATGTGAACAATTCAATTGGAAAACAAACTGAAATCTTCAAGGGGGAAAAATGAAAAATAAAAACCTCACAATAACCTGGTTGCATAAGTTTGCACACCCTCTTATAACTGGGGATGTGGCTGTGTTCAGAATTAACCAATCACATTCAAACTCATGTTAAATAGATGTCATTACACACCTGCCATCATTTAAAGTGACTCTGATTAATCACAAATAAAGTTCAGCTGTTCTAGTAGGATTTTCCTGACATTTTCTTAGTTGCATCTCAGAGCAAAAGCTATGGTCCGCAGAGAGCTTCCAAAGCATCAGAGGGATCTCATTGTTGAAAGATATCAGTCAGGAGAAGGGTACAAAAGAATCTCCAAAGCATTAAATATACCATGGAACACAGTGAAGACGGTCATCATCAAATGGAGAAAATATGGCACAACAGAGACATTACCAAGAACTGGACGTCCCTCCAAAATTGATGAAAAGACGAGAAGAAAACTGGTCAGGGAGGCTTCCAAGAGGCCTACAGCAACATTAAAGGAACTGCAGGAATTTCTGGCATGTACTGGCTGTGTGATACATGTGACAACAATCACCCATATTCTTCATATTAATGGGCTATGGGGTAGGGTGGCAAGACGGAAGCCTTTTCTTACAAAGAAAAACATCCAAGCCCGGCTGAAATTTGCAAAAACAAACATTAAGTCTCCCAAAAGCACGTGGAAAAATGTGTTATGGTCTGATGAAACCAAGGTTGAACTCTTTGGCCATAATTCCAAAAGGTATGTTTGGCGCAAAAACAACACTGCACATCACCCAAAGAACACCATACCCAAAGTGAAGCATGGTGGTGGCAGCATCATGCTTTGGGGCTGTCTTTCTTCAGCTGGAACCGGGGCCTTAGTCAGGGTGGAGGGAATTATGAACAGTTCCAAATACCAGGCAATTTTGGCACAAAACCTTCAGGCGTCCGTTAGAAAGCTGAAGATGAAGCTCACCTTTCAGCACGACAACGACCCAAAGCACACATCCAAATCCAGAAAAGCATGGCTTCACCAGAAGAAGATTAACGTTTTGGAATGGCCCAGTCAGAGCCCAGACCTGAATCCAATTGAACATCTGTGGGGTGATCTGAAGAGGAGTGTGCACAGGAGATGTCCTCGCAATCTGACAGATTTGGAGCGCTTTTGCAAAGTAGAGTGGGCAAATTTTGCCACGTCAAGATGTTCCATGCTAATAGACTCCTACCCAAAAAGACTGAGTGCTCTAATTAAATCAAAAGGTGCGTCAACAAAGTATTAATTTAAGGGTGTGCACACTTATGTTACCAGGTTATTGTAGATTTTTATTTTTCCCCCTCAAAGATTTCAGTTTGTTTTTCAATTGAATTGTTCATGTTATAGGTCACATTAAAAGGTGGAAAAAATTCTGACATGATTTATCTTTGTCTCATTCTTTTACATCACAAGAACCTGGCATTTTAACAGGGGTGTGTAGACTTTTTATATGCACTGTATGTTCTTATTTTAATGTATTTCTATTTTTATTGTGTGTCAAGCACTTTGTATAAGTGTACTAGAAAAGCACTATATAAATAAAGTTATTATTAATGTAACAAACACAGTATGTAGAAGTTTCTTGGTTCATTTTTGTGAATATTTTATCAACATTCCCCATGTTTCCCCTATCTGACAGGCAATCAAGGAAAATGCCCTGAGAACTAGCCCTGGTACCACCTGTCTCACCACACACTCCATTCCATCACTGCAGTATCTTCTCATTTATACCGTCCACAAGACTGTGGTCAAGCCCTGAGACCTGCAGAAACCAGTTTCACACCTGTCCCTTGTTAAGTTAATTCAATGAAAGGAATAATTGCTCTGTGGTGGAGATGCCTAATAGCTCTTTGCTTCAGACTGTCAAAGTGCTGTTCAATTTAAAGGAAAACCTCAGATGGGAACTGTATGGAAGCCCACATGCCCTATAGGTACTGTATAAGAACATAATACAAGGTTTCAAATACTACATAAATTGACAGAGAAAATGCTTTCCCTCTCTCCAAGAGGGAGTTAAATTGATCTGGCCTAGAGTGGTCTGGGTGACTCTGATAAGGAGAAATAAATCTTGAGTACTTTTGTGTAATTTCTTTACTGTTATGCTAGAGTTTATCTAATTTTAGAGAGAAATATGGACTGATTTAAAGATACATTCTGTTATTTACAGATCCACAAGAGCATATACTATTGTAACTTGGCAACATAATGCCTTAACATGTATGAATATTCAAATGCACTGAGTCATTCTACCTTCCCACATCCTTGAGGAAGCTCTGCACCTACATGTTTACAGAAAAGCGTCTTTGTATCAGTTGGTGTAGCTGAACATTAAAAATTAGAACCTTAATAAAATAGCACTGAAAACAGAGAAAGAGACAACCAAGAGACTTAAAAGTTTTAAACAGTGTGTGCAGTTATAAAATGCTGCTTCTATGAATGCTCGGCCTAGTCAACAGTCATCTGTGCTCACATATAAAATAAGTGGATTATGGCCTAAAAGCCTATTCAACGAGCTGTGCCGGCCATGGTGATTGGGAGATAGATGGCGAGAGATATTCGGGTCACTGGGGCTGATACCCTGTGCTATCCTGGAGCGAGAGTGCTGGATATTACTAGGCGGCACCCTGCGATTCTTCGTCACTATACAGACGTTGAGTGTGTGGTGGTACTTGTTGGTTTTGATGACCTAAAGAATTGCGGTACTGAGAAATTGAAAGCCGACTTTATTGAGTTGATTGGCTGTCTACAAAGTCACTCAAAGCGACCAGTCATTTCCGCTCCGCTCCCTCCGATTAGAAAAGTCAACACATATTTTAGCGGCTATTCTCCCCCTCTAGTCTAGCTTCGGGGCTATTGCGAAGTGAATATGGGTGTCGCGTTTGTAGACAATTTCGATTCGTTTGGAAACTCGACATGTATTTTAAAAATGACGGGATTCATCCAAATCATCTGAGCGCTTGGGTCCTCTCCCAACATTACAATGTGAAGCAGAAACAGTGACCGAAATCTAGCTCTCCCAAGGTAATCAACGAAAACTCTAAGCACTATTACAATACGTCTGTTTCATATGATTCCATTTTACAGTCCCCTATTATGAAAGTTATGATCCATGTTCAGTTGTATATAACATTTTGCCATTGGCTACACTGAGAGTATGTGATACTGTGAATGGTCGACACTTACAGGCCAAACGGCGTTAACCCTAGAAAAAAGATTTTCATTTCCACTCGTCATATCTCCTCTAGACTAATTGGTGGTAAAAATCCTCTCGTTTTTAAAAACCGCAAGGGGCTTGGTTTTCTGCACTTTAATGTAAGGAGTGTGTTTTCTAAGCTGGACTTCATTAAGATTCTCCCAGGAAAATCCAGATATTCACATTTTATCTGGAACATGTTAACTAAGAGCATCAATGACGCATATATAACTCTGGATGGATACAATGTATTCAGAGCAGACAGACTGAGTAAGGGTGGTGGTGTAGCGATTTATACAAAAAAAATCACCTCGGTAGTTGTGCTAAAATCTATTACCGTCACAAAACAATGTAAATATTAGCCCTAAGATTAACACTAGGAAACAATTGTAATGTTACCGTCCCCATTACCGGATAAATATCTGGCTAGTGGTGTCTTTCCACTAGATGTAGTGACCATTGTCCAATAGTATGTATCAGAGATGATAGAATCCACAGGGAAATTATAAACATTTTAATGAACAAGCTTTTTATGAACATATTAAATCGGATTACATTTGTGCTTTTACCAAGGCTGAGCTGGCTTTAGCGTATTTTACTAGTATTTTTAAATCCATTGCTGATAAGCAAGCCCGATGCAAAAAAGCACGAATACAGAATAGATAGACTTATCTGAGGACTTTTAATCAAAATAAGGGGTGGGTCAAGTCTAGAAAAACAGATTTAAGTTCAGATTGTCTATGGTTCCGGCAACTGCAAAACACTAAGTTTATTAGAAAAGCAAAATCAGACAACTATGTCTCTGCTTTACTCAATTGTAATGGGAACCCAGCTAAATTCTGGAAAACAGTAAAATCATTGAAACACACGTAATATTCTACCTTACCAAAGCAGTTCGTTTTGGAGACTGGTTCTATTACTGACAGAAATGCCGTTGTTAATGCTTTTGACATCCACTTTATTACAACTGGCAACTTCTTTGAATACCATTCTAATGCCACCTCACTAGATAGTCAAAGAAATAAACAGGACGTTAACCAGGTATTTGTGCTGAAAACGTCCGACAATAGTCAAGGCTTTTACCTGAGAATGTTCACAGAAAATTAAGTGCTTGATGCTCTGATCTCTGTAGACGCTAAGAAATCGTCAGGTTCAGGACGTTTAGATGCTTGCTGGTTAAGGCAGCTCCATTCATCTCAGGTGCGCTAGCACATATTTGTAATCCAAGATTAACAACCAGGATTATTCCAAAGATCTGGAAAACCGCACATGCTACCACTTCACAAAAGTGGAGACACTAATATCCTTGATAATTATTGACCTCTCTCAACTGTCCTGTCTGGCTAAAATACCAGAATCACTAGTAAATATACCGCTGTATTGTAGTTTTTTTTACTGAAAATAACATATTGAACACATTTCAGTTGTGTTTTAGACCAAAACATAGTACTATTACTGCGACCACGCAGGTTGTAGATGGTATCGTTAAAGCCTTAGAGGGGCTTTAAGGATAGTTTAGTATATATAAATGGTATTTGCAACTCAGTTAGAAAATGTAATTTTCACTTCTATGCTGATGACAGTATTGTATATGGCAGCTCGATCTCTTGCACAAGCATTTCTGCACTTGCAGTCGGACTTCCAACTGTCACAAAATTATCTTAGAGATCTTCAGTTGGTTTTAAATACAAATAAAACCCATGTATATAGTGTTCTCTAGATGTGTAGACGTAGGTGCGGATAATCTTAATATAACTACATTGGACAATTCAGTCCTGGAATGTGTTACTTCATACAAATACCTGGGTATTAGGCTGGATAATAAGCTATCCTTTAATACCCACACTACTGAGTTGGTAGAGAAATAGAAGATCAGAATTGGGTTTCTTTACAGAAATAAAGCATGCTTGTCATCTCGATATAGAAAGGAAGTTGTTCTGGCTATATTCATGTCTGTGCTGGACTATGGTGATTCTATATATATGCACGCTTCAGCTTCTGTTTTGAAAGGTCTTGACTCAGTCTATCATGCGGCTCTGCATTTTATTACTGATGCAGGCTTTTGTACACATCAATGTCTTTTATACACTACTGTGGGTTGGGATTTCTTTTCTTCCAGAAGAGCCAGACATTGGATGTTGTTTGTTTATGAAGCCATCCTACAAAAACTTCCTAACTACCTTTCCTCAAAAATAAAAATAATTGGAGAATTAACTCATATCAAACTCGCTCTCAAGAGTGGCTACCATTCAAGGTACCTCGGGCTCAGTCTAAGTTCAACTTCATTTTCCTTCTATGCCCTGCAATCCTGGAATGTTCTACAAGATGCTGTTAGGTTGAAGGACCTTGTGTCCATAGCACAGTTTAAACATTGTTTGACTGCCCACAATCCAGTGAATTGTACTTGCTATTTTTAATTGTTTCAGTGTTTGTATGTTTCATGCTTGTGATACATGTTTTATAGTTTTTATTTTATGTTTCATTATTATTGTAATAAAGGCCACCACTGTAATTTAGGTCTTGGTCTCAGTTGGTTTTCCCTACATAAATAAAATAAATAATGTTAAAGGGAACATATTATATTATGTTAAATATATTGTAAAAAGATACGTTAAAACAATGTAAAAAGTTTATCCGAAATGTCACAAATTATTTTTCCATTTGTTTCGGTTACACTTCATTTTGAGAGTCCCAATTTCCATCTGTAGATGTTCTATTGAGAGTAATACTATCAAACTTTCAACAAACTTTAAACAACCTATAAGTTGATAAACAACTGCTTGCTCAGGTTAAGGTTAGGTTTAGAATAAGATTTTGGGTAAGGGTTAAGATAAGGGTTAGGGTTAGTAGACAGTTACAATGTTACAGATTGTCAGTAGACAATCTGTAGAGCATCTACAGGCACACTATTCGGACTCTCAAAATAAAGTGTTATATTTGTTTCTACTGGGCAACAACTTTGTATTCACAAGCTTGATGTAGTCATTGTGAACCAGGTTTTGGACCAAATATGATTTTTTGTTTGTTTTTATCTATAAGAATATTTTGGTGTGGCTATCATTTCGATACCTATCATATAAATACTATTTCTTGTTAAACTAAATCTCTTTCTCTGAATGTATGTAAAAAAAAAAACTATACATTTTTGGAGCCTACATTATTGTTCAGTATGGCTCAGACTTTGTATCCAGGTCCAAGCCACCACTTCCTGAATGTAACCACTCAAAGGATAACTCTAGGATATATGCTTTTAGTACAAGATCAAATTAGATCATTGCTTAGGGAGCCAGGTAGCAGTATTAGCAATCCCTGTGAGAATAAGTTTTCATCCAAAATCCATGAGAAAAGAAAGTTAGTTAGTTATCCCCAGTGCTGCCTGAAATAGAAAACAAATTAGAAAGTTAACTTCAAACAGTTTCTCTGAGGCAGTTGTGGTTTGTTACAAAGCCCCACAATTAAAGAGGTGATCTCACACATTTCCCTTATTGAATTTGAAGGAATGCGAAGTCCCTCCAGATTCTAATTTTGCTTAATTTACTAGTGTTTGTATTCAAGCCACCAGTTTTCCCCACAAAAGTAAATTAACCTGCAATGTATCATCATTTTTGCAAATCAGTCACAAGTTCAAAGGGATTGTAGGTTTGATTCTAAATGTGCATTGCTTAGTGTTTGGGAAAAAATAAAGAAGTGATGTAAATATCAGACATTGATGATTATTGTTTCCCTGTTTTTTCCATTACAAAATACATTAACCAGGACCAGAAATGTGTTTAAAAAAGTCATTGATAGTGGCATGTTGGCCTTAAAGAAGGTGAACAAGCAGATGTCATTAATACATTGAACTGAACTGCTGTGTTTCTTTCATTTGTGCCATAAATATATGCAAACGCAGTCATCATTACATTCAAAAATCAATTTCATAGGATAATCACACTGCAAAAATGAGATTTTAGGTTATAATCAGATTTCAAATAGGATATTAACTCTGTGTTAATTTGAATGGCTTTTATTAATGTAGAGTATATTTAGCCTAAGTCTGAGATCAGTTGATTAATTAAGTACAGTTGAACTGTTAAGAGCTTTTATTCCATGTACATTTTTAAACACTGTTAGGCATTATGCAAAAAGTAAAATGTTTTGTTTCAGTAATTTAGTGTGACTAACCCCAATTGTAAGATACTGTCAAAGTCCTATGTGAAATAAAAGTTTTTAAAAAAATGAAATAAAGAGGTTATCCATTGTTTTGATCCACAACTTCCTTGTTTGATTGTTTTTACTTAAGGGGGACTGTACAATTCCTTAATATAGCTGGTATCCAAAATACTTGTGGGCTGTTAAAGACACAATTTGGAATCAGGAATTGTTATACATTATGGTTTATCTATTGAGTATTATAGACCAGGTGGTTGTGGTCCTGGACACTGTCTGGCTGAAAGCCAACGTTTATCAGCCAATAGACTATGGGTGTGATGCAAAATAACTTTAGTCATTTTGTTAGTAACCAGTTTATAATAACAATAAAGCACCTCAAATTCCATGAGCCAGGGGGTGATTAGGGTTAACTCTTTCAGAACAATATCTGAAAGGATTTTTCTTTTAACGTCTATGTACCTAGACTGGCAAGATGTGTAACAGCAGTACAGCAATGATAGCTTCCTGTTGGTTATCACTCTTTCATCCACCATCCCATTTATATTTCCCATTGGGATTTTACCTTATGACAAACAGTGTCAGTATATAAAAATGTATTGCTCACTTATACCCTTTCAAAATCATATACTCTATCATTGGAAAGCTAAGCTCCACAGCCATCAATTAGACACATGTTCCGAATGTTCAGGTCAACGGAGACATACTGTACCTCCAGGGTTTATCAGACCAACCTGTATGAATGGCTTTACCAAGGAGAACCTGATTCAAGTTAAACTAAAGTGGCTGTAAGAGGTCACATTCTAAAATAATATAAACTATAACCTACTTTGAAAACACCAGCTAAGACCTTTGTTAAAACATCTACATTCTTGTGCAATTGATATTAAAATGTTGGAAGCTCAGCCTTAGAATTATAATACATGTGGAAATGCTTTGGCAAAGTTATTAAATTACTACTTTGGTGACAGGCATAAAATTGCACTCATGCACACGTACTGTAGGACAGGGTTTTGAAAAGATTTGCATATAAAGGTTCATCACAGAGTTCACACATTAACCCCTTTGAAGCCTTATTATATTATGAGCAGCAGATCACTTAACGTGGTATTATTGGAAAGTTTCATGACCATACATGCATGAAATGTTACTGTAAAAGTTGAATACATACAGTATCAGCCAAAAGTTTGGATGCACTTTAGACTGGGGCCATGCATTTCATACCCAACAATATGAGGTAAGTCTGCAAGATATTCTCTAGGACATGTTAGGGTATTCACAGAAATATGTTTAGACATATACATTACATTTCACGTTCACATTTTTTCTCAGGATGTGGCAGATAGGCCGACAAGCAAAACTCTGTTGAAACTACACAGGCAGAATACCACCACCTATTTAAGAATAAACACTAAATTAAGAAAACAACCTTTCCCTGAATCTGGGAAGTGGGGACTCTTCTTAGACAAGAAAGGAAGTGGAAATAACTAGACACAAAGCTGCATGAACTACAGTAAGACTGAGAAAGGTATTACCTCAAGGCACTGCACTGAGATAAGCACATGGAATTGCAGGACAATGTATGAAAACTGATGGGGTATGTCTTATACCCTTCACCCCTAAACATTTGGAGTTTGCTTCATGAGTTCTTTGCAGACTTGGCTGCTGGAGTGGGTGAAACATTTCACACTGTTTGTTGTGGTTGATCGTACCACCATAACAACCTGTCAGCAGCAATAACAAATGGAACCGGGGTTACCACAGAGGTGGAAAGAAACTTGGACAGCATATCAGCTAAAACAGTGTACCATGTCATCCATTACATCCTCTCACACCCACAGTGCAAAGTTCTATGATAAACGTGACTGGCTCCGGACCACTATGGTCTAGTATGCTGTGTCAGTCTCATCTATGGCCGCGAGGTGGAATAAAAGCATTGAATGGAAATTTATCGATTGTTCAGGTAGTCCTAAAGTAATTAGCTGGTACACTGTGGCTGAAGTCATCAGTGACTGTCAAAACCCAAAGCATTTAATTATATTATTTTATATATATATTTACAGCTCCGGAAAAAATTAAGAGACCACTGCACCTTTTTCTTTCCTTTCCAAAAAAGTCGAAAAGGAAGGTTTTGAGTGAGGAACAGAAGGGTTAAAATTAAGAGACCACTGCAAATTGAATGCTTCTGTTCCTCACTCAACTTTCCATTTCAACTTTTTTGTAAAGGAAAGAAAAAGGTGCAGTGGTCTCTTAATTTTTTCCGGAACTGTATATATACCATGAAGACAGCATTTGATAGTTTGTCAAGTACATAAAGTACCTAATATTATCATGCAGACTCTGATATCCATGAGAATATTCCTCCTGAGTGCTGTAATGTTGACAGTTTTTTTCCATCATATCTACATTGAGGGACGTTTATATCGGTTCCTTCTACACACGTCACTTCAGTTCTTTGCACAGTTTTGATACGTTTGTTACTTTTTAAAGTAAAATCAAGATAGCATCTTTAAACCCTGAGAGCCATATAATTAAACAACGTAGTCAGTAACAAGCCTACGATGAAAAATAGGCCAAGTAAACGCTGCCAGATCAACACTAATATGTGCCCTTATCCCAAGGTATTCAGCTCTGTATCTGGGGGAAAGATCAATCAAAGTAGCAGTCAGCTTGGCAAAAATAAATTCAAAATCCTGTAAATTTAAGATGATGTATTAAAGAGCACACCCTACTCTCCAAGGGCCAGATTCAAATGGGTTATATTGACTTAACATGGACACTTCTATACTTAAGTCTATGTTAGGTCAACTTGTCTCGAGTTTGAATCGGGCACTGGGAGCGAGGCATAGTTCCAGTGGCATCAGCCCTCTTGTCATTAGTCATGCTCTTTTATCCCTTTATAAGCCCTTAATGAGAGAATGATTACATGTTTCTACATGGCTGGCAATGCAGATATGAGCATTACAAATAGAAAACCAGAATATTTCTTATCAAACACACCAAATTCATTTTGTATTACTTCAAACATTCCCTACAAAGCCAAAAAGAATAGTTTTGACATGCACATTATTCTACTGTGCAGGAACAGGTGGGTTGGATGATTAGGACTTGATTCATAACATACATTATGTCCCAGAGATGTTGGCATTACCTTGTCTGTAGGTAAGAATGAACACAGCCTCTACCACGAAATCTTATCTGTGCACATGCACATGATATAGATGCCTCAAGAGCACCATCTTCTGGTAGACAAACATTTACCTAGAGTTGGAAATGACTTAGCCCATCGCATTAAGTTTCTTCTCTTTTTAGAGTTGGAATCATTAAAAAAACAATAAAAAAAACATTACTGCAAACAATGAATACATGTATTTAAAAACACACCCCAGTGTATAGTAATTAGAATGTAAGTGCCCAAGATCCAAGACTTAGGAACTTACATTTTAAATATTACTTTCACTGTTATATAAATCAGAAAACAAAAAGCCTGATCTTTGTAGACAGCTACAGGATCTCTATGGAATAAACATGATTTTGTCTCTCTCAGGTGGTCAGCCACATCCTTACATTCTCTAAAGCCAAGACACGGCCCACCTCAATGTCTGCTGGAGGGCTACCGGTATAAAAGCTCTGATGAAAGTGACAGGTCCTACAGCTTTTGTCTTTTGAATCAACATTATAGCTGTATTCAATAGGTTAAAAACAACTGCAGGCAAGTGGTCGCAAACACCCCAGAAGACCTGAACAGTGGATGCCCGAAGATTGGTTACCATAATGAAGAAAAATCAAAAAACAATTGTCCACAAGGAGCACTTTCCAGAAGGTAGACATGAATGTCAGCCATTCTGAAGTGCACAAAAACATCGTGACTGTTAAAAGCATAAGAAATGCCTCTAATCTCATCCTCTTCATCATAAATGACAATGACCCCAAACATACACTGCGTGCACAATTATTAGACAAATCGTATTTCTCAAGATTTATTTTATTGTTGAACAAACACAATGCTCACAGTCAATCCAAAATATCACTGAACCTAAACCTGAATGTTTAACAAAGAAAAAATTAGTTTTGATCTTTCTCAGGGTAATACAAGTGTGCACAATTATTAGGCAAAAATTAGTGTGCACAATTATTAGGCAACTAAATTACAAAAATAATTTCTCCAACTCACTTGTTTATTCTCAATTTTAGAGTAAGGGCAACAAATAAGTAACACAAAATGAAAATTAAATAACATTTCTGGCCTTTCAAATATATACAGTGACCGATATAGCCACCCTTCTTTTCAATAACTGCCATGAGCCTTCCATCCATGCAGTCTGTCAGTTTCTTGATCTGTTCACGATCAACTTTCGCTGAAGCAGCAACCACAGCCTCCCAAATGCTGTTCAAAGAGGTGCATTGTCTTCCCTGACTGTAAATCTCACATTTGAGAAGGGTCCACAAGTTCTAAATAGGATTTAAGTCAGGTAAGGAAGGGGGTCAGGTCATTATTCTGGCATATTTGAGGCCCTTGCTTGCTAGCCAAGCAATGGAGTACTTGGATGCATGTGATGGAGCATTGTCCTGCATAAAGAACATGGCCTTCTTGAATGCTGAGGACTTCTTCCTGTACCACTGCTTGAAGAAAGTATCTTCCAGAAACTGGCAGTAGGTATGGGAGTTGAGTTTCAGTCCATCTTCAACCCGAAAAGGTCCAACTACCTCATCGTTAATGATAGCAGCCCATACCAGTACCCCTCCTCCACCTTGCTGGCGCCTGACTCGAAGTGGTGCCCTGTGTCCATTAGTGATGGCCACAGGCCCATCCATCTGGTCCATCAAGAGTCACTCTCATTTCATCTGTCCATAAAATCTTTGAAAAATCTGTCTTCAGGTATTTCTTTGCCCAATCTATATGCTTCAACGTGTGAATCTTATTCAGTGGTGGTCTTCTTTCAGCCTTCTTGACCTTGGTCATGTCTCTGAACACTTGACACCTTGTACTTCTGGACACTCCAGGTAGGTTGCAGTTCTGGAATATGGTGGCACCGGAGGATAATGGGTTCCTGGTATCTTCACGTTTAATTCTTCTCAAGTCTTAATTTGCGTCTTTTCTTCTCCATACATTTTTTGCACCCCAGTTGACTATTCGCAACAAAACGTTTGAGTGTCCGGTGGTAACGCCTCAATAGTTTAGCTATTTCAAGAGTGTTGCATCCGTCTGAAAGGCATTTTATAATTTATGACTTTTCAGTGTCAGTTAAATCTCTTTTTTTGGCCCATTTTACCTGAGGTCATGAAGCTGCCTAATAATTATGCACAACTTAATATAAGGTGTTATTCACTGTTGCTACACCCTCCCTCATTACACAAATACATACCACCTGAAAATGATTCAATCCAATGAGCATTCAAGTTTATATGGTTTGGAGTTGGAAAATGTGCATAGAAATAATAATACGATCAGAATACTCACTTGCCTAATAATTGTGCATGCAGTGTATTGCCATAGCAACTAGGGAGCTTTTTAGGGACACTAAGTTATTGACAGGCCAGATTCAACATTAAGTCCAGTTGAACATGCCTTTCAATTGCTCAAGATTAGATTATAGGCAATAAAACGCTGAAAATAAATGAATATTGCTACTGTACTACCCTGGCAAAGCATTACATTGTAAAATGTAATCCATTTCCACAATTTGAATAACTCAACTAAAAGTATTTTAGTGATAATACTTCAAATAATACTGACATCACCCTAATTACCTCTTTTTTTTTTAATTAACATTGATCTCTTTTGTGTTTCATAAACTATAATATTAGTAGTAGACAACAGAAATATTGGGTCCTGTCTACTTAAGAAAATTAGGCCACCACCAGTAATTTGTGTTCCGTTGTTTATCGTCATTAATTTTAATTGTGTCGTATGACAATCTGTCACTGTTACCTACCGTAGGAAACATTATCTAGCAGGCACAGAGCTCATTCCTCTAGCACAGGGCTGCCCAACCCTGTTCCTGGAGATCTACTGTCCTGTTGGTTTTCTCTTCAACCCCATTTGTGACTAACCCCATTAAGCTTTTCATCCAGCTAATTATTAGAATCAGGTGTGCTAAATTAGAGTTGGAGAAAAAACCTACAGAACAGTAGATCTCCTTGAACAGTGTGGGGAACCTCTGCTCTAGCGGGAGCTGGAAGAGCTGTAGCAGTACAGAATGCTGCAAAGGTCTCTGCTGTACATTACTTTCTCAATGGGATAATTGGCTTATCCTCTTGTAGAACGCCAGTAAGCATACTGTTTAACACTATTTTATTAATATACTCTTTCTTTTAAAAAATGCATTAAGCATTGTCAAATTATCAAAAAGTGAAAAGTAATAACTACCATAGCACTATTAAAATGTCTGATTACAACTTACAGGAAAAGACAAAATATATAGTAAGAACAATTTATCATCATTTAACAAAAGGTGAAAACAATACATACAGAAATAAGGGGAAAATCTATACTTTAATCTGGTTTTCAATCCAAACTTTTGGAGTATAGACCCAAAATAAAAAAAATCCTTCACTGTCTCAATACTTACGGAGGGCATTGTTTGCTCATATTCAATTTTATTCATTGACTTAGCCATACATTATGCTTTTTATAAAGGTTCCTTACGCCCAATTTTTAAGAGGATCTGTTGCACATCCAACTGTGACTGAGGTGCCAGAGATAAAAACACAATGCCTAAAGAAGTCCCTGCAGTCAGGGTCAAATATTCAATGTGATATAAAATAGTAGGCAGGTACATAATGAACCCTTCAATGCTCCACTCCAGTAAGCTATGCGCACATTTTGTTGCTGCCGCTGTTGAGTGTGTTTGAAATAGGGATTCATAATCCAGCTACAAAAAGAAACTTCAGAAACATGCTTAAAACCATTAAGTCTGGAATGAATCACAACTTGCAAATAATCAATTTTTAGTATTTTTCCCCCAAAAAATGTGAAACACTAGCACTGTTTGGAGCCTTCTGTGACCAAGATTGGGTGCTGCTTTCCCTTGAACTCTTCATTTTCTCAGGCTTACCTGCCCTGTTCAATAACTTTGTAACAAATAAAACAATATGGATGAATTTCTCAGTCATAAGACAGTATAGAAAAGTGTTTGCAGGCTGAAGTAAGCTACCTTATAACTTCAGCAACCGTACGGCTTATTTAGAGCAGAGCAAAACGGCCAAAATATAAAACAGTTTTATGTCATGGTGGTGGAAAACTGCAGCCGAGGTTTAACACCACTGCAGAAAGCAGTCCAGGAACCACTGCACAAGAATATACATAGATTTTAATGAGCTTAAAATGAAATGATAGAACACTACAGATTTTCATAAAACTACATTCAGGAAAGAAACAAAGAAAGACTAACAAAGATAAGGGGCACAGGTGTTGTTGAGCCATTCTTTGCGGTTGAACAAAGCTTCCAGTACACATAAAAATTTAATTATCCTATTTCATTTCTCTGTATGACCTGGCAAGGAGAAACATTTCTGAGGAGTCCTTTCGACTGGCTTTTGGCTTGATTGTCCTGACTTCACGGAACACAGCTGAAAGCCTCTCCTGAAGCACGCTAGCCAAAGCTCCGTCCCAGTACTTACAAATCAGAGAACCACCAGGCCGCAACACCTTATCAGCCAAGTCCATCAATGACAATGATATTGTGATGAGTTTTTCATGGTCCATCTCCTTGAAACCACTGGCATTGGGTGCCATGTCACTCAGGATGATATGAGCCTGGGCACCGGGGAGGAGTTTGAGCAGCTTGGCATGTGTGACAGGGTCTGTGATGTCACAGTTGGACAGGAAGTGGGCTCCATCCAGAGGAGCTATTCGCTGAAGGTCAATCCCAACCACAGTGCCACGGGGGAATTCTTCATCTGGAAGAGGTAACCAAACATGCAAGAGGTTATGTAGTGTAGGCCTAGTCACTAGTCATAACACATTTTCACATCCTCCCTTGGCAAAAAGGCAAAGGTGACAGTTTCATGCCTTGACTCTTCATTAATGATGGCAGACATAAGTGTCATAATGCAGGAACATGCATATTTGGCCTGGTAAGTTAACCTTAATTACCAGTAAATTAGTAGCTTATTAATGGTACGTCATGTCGTGTAGCTACACTGATTACACCGTCTGTTGGATGAGAATGACTCCGACATTATGGACTGGAATTTGCAGGCAAAAATCACAACTTTGATGTCTCACAGAATCAACAAACTATATAAGAAACACTTCACAAAACATTTTGTCAAGAAACATGATTCTAAACCCCCCGACAAAAGGTTGACCAAAGATTATTTCTGTCATAATGGTATTGGAAATGCATAGATGGTGGTCAAGACAGGCCAAAACATTTATTAAATACATTATTGGCCTAGCCAAATTGCTTGTCAATCAGTGAAGGTGTAACACCAAAATACTAGGCCATTTAAACATTTTTTTAAAAAACAATTATTGTGAACGACAAAGTAAAATACCCAGAATAGATGTTAGAAAATGTATCAATTTAACATCAAAGTTAAAATCCCTTTGCATTTACAGCACGCTATATAACAAACTACATAACAAAAACTAAGAAAAAAAAATGTCCAGTTAAACTCATTGGGTCATCTTTACTCCATCAGCACAACCTCCATCAAATGAAACCTCCCCTGTTGTCTACAACATAATATACATAATAATCACACTAGCTATTCTCTTGGGCTGGCACGATGAAAAACTCAAACTGGTAATTTCTCCTCAAGTGCTGAATTTCAACTGCCTTAAGTTGTGTTCAACAGTGACACGTTCCACGTACAACTTCCTGTTTTGAATGTCACAAGAAAACATCCTGTGTTGATGTTCATGATTGTATAATAGGACCACTACTGGACAGGACTTGTTAGGAGTGGCAGTGAACATAGCTTTAACAGGAAAACTCTGTACAAATGTGTGCACAGCTGACTTGGTGGCAGATGAATAGAGCTTTTGTGCATCAATGTTTCTTGTGAGATGGCCTTAATGTGGTGGATGTTCTAAAACTCTGGAACCACTGGGACACTTCTCAATTGCTTCTTAAGTTGACGTCGCTGGATGAAAGCCTTGACGTCTTCAAGTGTTACTGGCTCCACGTCAATGTTTAGGCAGTTACGCTTCACTGTGGTTGCAGAAGATTCTGCATTATTTATTGGCTCCGCCTTGCAGCTGAACACAGACGACTCAGTCATAAGGTTTGAGAACAGCTCCTCGAAAGACAATGCCAAGAAAGGCATAATATACCTGTCTTTGAATTGTAATGCAGCTACAAGTGCTTAAATGTTTGAGCCACAGCAGAAAATCTTTCCATTACTGGTAGAATACATGTTGCTTGTTAAGGTTTTTATTTGACCCTGAATTGTTTGTTTATTAAATATGCCCCCAGGAGAAAGGTGGGAGAATGTTAGGCCACGTTGATCAAGTCATTCTGGCATTGTACAATAATGGTCATGTTCAGTGCATTGATAACATCCATGACAATGGTAACTTTCATAACAGTAACACTCATACTGCCGAACCTCAACACCAACAATGAGTAGGGGGGAAAAACAATTATGGATCAATTAAGGTAAAGAGCTAGCTTTCCAAATAAAATGTCAATGTGAAAACGTTAAGGATGTTACATAGCATAGCCCGTCCCAGCCATAAATCCTTACAAGACTGTACAACATAAACACTTTAATTTCTATTTAATCTGTATTAGTGATTTAACATTTATCTATAAATTACCAACTGTTTTTGGATGCTCAGATTGACAACCTGGAATCGCACATTAATGTTTAACCTACTAGAACCAGTTGAGTTGACCCTTTGAACAGCTACCTGGCTCCAAGCACCGGGAGCAGCACCACAATCTATCACGTTGAATCCAGGCTTTAAAAGTTTGTATTTGTCGTCAATCTCCAGCAGTTTGAAAGCGCTTCTACATCGGTAGTTGTGCACATGGGCAGCCTTTACAAAAGGGTCATTCAGCTGCCGAACTATCCAGCGCTGATCAGCAGTACTCTTTCCTTTCAGGTTATGTGCTGCCTTCTTTAAGAGACTTGCAGAGGTATGAACACATGATTTTTGAAGAACCGGATACCACATTGTTTAGCAAGATGTAATGCTGGTAAGCACCATTTTGTTTGACTTTGTAGCTTCACTTCCTGTCCTGACCACGTGATTTATTTGGGTACAATCCGCTTAATTCCAAATTAACCCTTCAGGACGCTTTTTTGTTGGCCTCTGTCATTCGCCTCTGCCATTGCTGAGGGAGCGAAAAGAATCAGGTGTACATGGGCTAGACCATCCAGTGGCCCCTCCGAGCGAGTGTGCAACGATTCAGCCTCCACGAGCGAAATAGAATGAGAATCGTCTAGCAAGTTTCATGCAAAATAATGGATAAGCGTGCCTAATGATACTATAGGTGCATTTATTGACATCTGATTTCGTGATTTGACACATCCAAAACAAATTCTTCCTAAATTAAATGTTCAAGTGTTAATTACGAGTTCTTTTAAACGATAGTAGGGATTTGTACAATTGCATTTCATTATGGTTTTATTCATTAAATGTACCATAAATGTGATCATTCAATTCAAGACTGTCCCAAAGTCGTGGAAGTCACCCTCAGAGTTTCGTCATCAGTACATGAAAATGGAGGTCACTCCGGTCGTAGAGAACTGCGGCCGATTTGAGATGTAGCTTTCCAAGTGTGCATTCATTTATTTTATTTTTAACCATACCTACTTGTGGCGCGCCACACCAGAGAAACTGAGCGCATGTATACCAATTTGTCTGTGAACGTCGAGGATGCACATAATTTGCGCAGATTGAAGTTAAGTCATAGAGAAAGATAGACGGCTTTATTGTCTCCTGTGTTTTAACTGGTCCTGCCGACCAGGTTGGAGTCATGATCACTTGACTGATTACCCAGTAGGTATCAACCAATAAAGTTGGAAGTTCCAGCACCCAGTTGACTACTAGTTATTTATGTTGCTGGCCATTCATTTAAAGATTGCATAATGGAAAATGTATAGCAATCCTTTTCAATGGGCTAGCTACTTTGATATTTAAATGATAATCCAGGTGATCATGCTAATGATCATAATCTGTCATTAAAGTGTTACACTTTGATTTCCTTTCTAAACTACTGGAAATATAAATGTGAGAATTGTATGACAACTGCTCTGCCTACATTGTAATTGTTTTGAAAATAGTGTAGTAAGGTTACTTAAAAAATAAAATATGCATATATTGTAGGCTAGGGCAATGTCATATTTCTTCTATTGTGATCGTTTATCTATAAAACATTGTACAATTAAAAGAAGATCTATGTTAATATTGTCTAATAGCAGTGTGGTGTGTCGGGGTGGTGCACGTTACAGAGTAATGACAGTCTGATGAGAAATAGACTGCCTTCCTGCAAAGTGGTAAGAATTTGGTTAGTCTTGACTTTAGCCACACTCTGTGCCTCCCTGAAAAGTGGAAGTTCTGGTTTTAAAGGGGAAATATAAAGAGAGAACCTTATGACATAACATCTGCTTTTGATTGTTAACAAGACAACACTGCATCTAAACTCATCGTCTGCTGTCACTGAATTGGTTGAACATTGCAGAAGAGAACCTCTCCCTAATGTTTTTTCCCCATTATTTCTGCTATGTTAGTATACATATACATCACAGGCTAGATAGAAGCAATCTTTTCATCCAAACTGGATATTAATTGCTTTATAGCTTCACAATATAATATTAAATAAATAATAGTGTTCTATCTCTTATAAAGATGTGATTGAGAATAGCCTATGCTCTTAGCCTACTTTAACTTGTCTTAAAGTTTTTATACTAGGATTATTGGCCATTTTATGCAGCCCAAAAACACCTTGTACTCTTATAATATTATATAATCTCTTATAAACCAGAAGAGGCTGGTCACCGTTTTTGGGCCAGCGCCCACTTAACCATTATCCAGGTCCCTCACCGCCCCCCATCAAATAAGATGTAGGCTAATTGCCATGAATATTAATTATTATTATTGTTATGATTGTTATGATTATTATTGTTGTTACTATTGTTATCATCACAAATCATCAAAAAAGCACATAACTGAATGACAAACAACGGATTTATTAGTTGCCCAGGGAAACAAACAGCAGCCAATCAGAAACAGCTAGCAATTTGAAATTCAAATCTTAATTAAACAACAGCCAATCAGAAATTCCAAACAATAATCATTCTTATGAATTGTTCCAATGGAAAACAAGCTGGCACTTATCAACGGGTAAAAGCAGAAGGATTAACTTTCAAAGGAAATAAGTTAAAAACCTTTGAAAGTTGGTGAGAGCCCTAGCGCCTGGTTGTTTTGCAGTTATGTCAACAAAGTCACATGTATTGAAGAGTGTTTCAATGTGCATCTAGATGTTGGATGCTAAGTTGCTTTCAGGGGAAGTCCGACAGTGGAATATCCCTCTTGTAAATGTGTAACGACTGCGATAACAAGGCGTTCATGGTGTATCCCTCAGAGAAATGAACACTCATAAGAGAAAGAAATTCTTCTATGGGTAATGACAAGAAAGAGAGCATCCATTTTCCAGAGTTTACACAGTAGACACCATGTGGGTGAAATTTTATAGATGATAATCTGACGCCCGATTCCCGTGAAGGCAGCATAGAGCTGCACCACAAGAAGCTGACAGAAACACAGAAGAGAAGAAGAATTACGATACACCGTCTCATCCAGGCGCAGTGGCGTAAACTGGCAGGTTTTATTAATGTTGCAGACCACAGTTTTTTGCAAGTAGTTGAAACTTTAAACTTGTATAGTTGTAAATCTTCGATATAAACTTGCCCTAAAACAAACACCCCCAAGGGCACCTCAATGCCCCCCTTTCCAAAATATTGCTTCCAGCGTCGTCCCCATCATCCTCTGAACGCCCCCTGGGACCGGTACCGCCCCTGTTGAAAAACACTGCCTTAGAGTCAGGCTCTTCTCTAGGTTTCTTCTTAGGTTCCAAGCCTATTAGGGCTTTTTTCCTAGCCATTGTGCATCAATCCTTGTTGTTGCTTGCACTTTGGGGTTTCCTTCGGGGTATCTTCATAAGCACTTTGTGACAACTGCTGATGAAAAAGGGCTTTATAAAATACATTTGATTTATTGGTGTTACTGAACTATTTGAAACGTATACTGAGGCCTTCAAAGGTAGCTGAACTTGTTGCTTGACTCTTTTAACAATGACTGTCATGAGAGGTCTAAAAACTGTATATCTAGCAACATAGTCGTAATTGGCATTATATTTTTTCACTGACAGATTGTGTGTAACTCTGTGTTGCACTCAAAAAATTAATGACTATAAATGATTCCCCGAACCACAACTTTTCAACTGAACGCATTTTTTCATAAAATGAAGAGGCGAATTATACCTACTAAGGGCTTCTTTCCCTCTCTATGGCTCCCCGTTTACGCGCGATTCTTTCTAGGCGAGGTGTAAGTATAAAGTGTGCCTTTCTGTTTTGCCTGTTCAGACAATGCTGTGACAGACGCATGGCCTGTTTGCTTCTCACCGTAACCGCAGTATTGTAATTATTTTATTGGACATTATTACACACAAACCGTTACATATCGCAACATAGCTATCATTTTCTAGAAAGGCACTTTGCGGGTTATCGAGGGAGCTTTGCTAACAGTACAGTATGCTGTAGTCACCTAGAACAATGAAATTCGGGTTAAGGCTGGAAAGGGAGCATAAAGGGTAGGAGTGATGCCTATCGGCGGGGTGGATTGTGACTACGAGTCGTTTCCAGCTAACCTTAACATGTTTGTTTTGTCTAACGTCATGCCATTCTTTGTATGGTCAAATCCAAACTTGTCTTGGCTACTGAATGGCTAGCTAGTGTTTGCTTAAGCCTTCTGTCGTTATTATAGCTGCCAATAAATAACAACTGTTAGCTACAGTACAATAGTCCTTTTTACACCAGAACACTTTACACCTGAAATGCACCGTATCTCTTCTGGAGTGAGATCAGATACTTCACGAACATCCGTTGCATACTGATTACACACTAATTATTACAGGTACAATGTTTACCAATAAGCTGCTGACGCTGGTGTTGGTGGTGCAGCCTGGACAGGTGCTGCTGGGCATGAAGAAGAGAGGGTTTGGAGCAGGCAAGTGGAATGGGTTTGGTGGCAAAGTCCAACCAGGGGAGACCATCGAAGAGGCTGCCAGACGGTGAGGTCGCAGTGATATTCACCTGTAGTTTCTTGTGAGAAATGTAGTGATGACTGTGTTGTGTTTAATAGTTTGCATGTGTTCAAGACTGGAGCTGGTACTGTTCCTGCACAGACCTCATGTGACTTTGTTTGTTTGTTTTTAGTGAATTGCTGGAGGAGAGTGGCCTCACAGTCGATGCACTTGCTCAGATTGGAAATATCAAATTTGAATTCGTAGGAGAAACAGAGCTACTTGACGTCCACATTTTCAGGGCTGACAGTTACAATGGGGAGCCAACCGAGTCAGATGGTAATTATTCTCATCCAAGGTATTCTAGTTTTGTCTGGGTATTAGTCACTGTAGAAAATCTACTCCTTGTCACTACTTGTCTTGGCAGGAGAAGTGGAATACACTGAGTGGAATGAAAGCTAAAGTGACTGGTACCCAGATTAATGTTAATTAGGACCAGGAAGTTTCCTGGACCTAGTAATGTGACCAAGATAAATTTGGGTGCCTAAAGGCTATAATCGTAGGCCCCATAGTTTCAGACCTTATATTACTTTATGGCTGATTAAGTTTTATCTTCCCTCTTATAGAGATGAGGCCACAGTGGTTTGACACTGACAAGATACCCTTCAATCAAATGTGGGCTGACGATATTTTGTGGTTTCCACTAATGCTTCAAAAGAAGTTGTTTTTGGGCTACTTCAAATTCCAGGGGCACGACTTGATCATCGATCACAAGTTAGAGGAAGTAGAAACGCTTTGAGATACTCCTAAACTACTGGCCTTTTCTGACTGTAGTTTATTGTATTAGAGGCTGTTACAACAACAGTGCTACACTGCTATATGCTACGTTCCTGGGGGGATTTTGCAACATTCCCACTGATTCAAGATGGCAGATTCAGTGCCAAGAAATCCTCATGTATTTTGTGATTGTACATAGTTGCCAGTGACAACCATATGTGAATCTGTAAAAACGAAGACATCTCTATGTGCCAAAACAAAATACTGGATGTGGGGATATTGTTTATTTTATCATGTTTCCCATTTTATTGTTGTGCATATATTATCTTTGAAAAAAGTATACACAAAGAATATGCAGCTCTTTTTTTCTTTATCTTCAGTGAGGTTATTTTTAAGATCTAAGCACTGCCTTGTATGTACATGCAAAAATACTGTTATTAAAACAAACAATTCTGAAAATCAACATGCAATGGAGCATACTGGGAAACATTGTGTGTGTCAAAACCCTGTCAAACCCTTCCAAAAATGTCTCTTAGGATGTTATGTCTTAACCTTACAAAAAACGTCTCCAAAAAAACTGTTCTTGGTAGAACCATCTTCAAATTTCAATTTTTCTAATATTTTGGGTTATAGGTTGGTCAAACTGTTGGGTCTCTACAGCTTTTTTGTAAGAACTACCCCTAGACCTTAGAATACGCCTTGGTCTCAGGCCCCATTAGTCTCACATATGGACATCTGAAAAAAGACAAATCTAAAGGTTACCCAGATGTCTGTAGCTCAAACACAATGTTTTAAAGGGTGTAATGGTGGAACTCAATGTTGAAATGAGATTCAGCATACTTTGCAGCGTCTATAATCATTGTTTTCTCATTCTCATATACATTGAGGTCAGATGCAAAATGCCTACATATACTGCTGGAAGACTGTGATTTTTGTCACATGTTACCGAAACCTTGAAAACATTCTTAAATAGTAAAAAAAATAATGGTTAAACCCTTTAATCAAATCATAACGAGATGAAATGTTGTATGCTTCTGACATGGAATATTAGTGTATGCTCTTTAATTACAGAAATCAAAGGGACTGTTTTTTTAAACCAAGGAACAAGATATCCTAGAACGTTCTATATATACACACAACTTAGAAAAATAGTAAATCTAGTGTTCTTTAAAACCTGCATTCTGAAGTAAACAAATAACATCCATTTCATAATTAAAACACTGAATACAGGTAAGAAGCATTTGAAATAATACCTAAATTAAATTTCCATTACAGAATAATTACATAAGAATTCATAATTACACTAAGGAGAATGTGGCGCTGTGTCATATTTCTTTGGTTTGTTGGCCAATAGTCCTGTGGAGTGTTATTACAGACATAAACAAAAGTTAGTCATTTAACTAAACATCATTTACACAATAGGTAAAGGCAGAGAAACTGAAGTAGCTTTTCACAGTATTGCAATTAATACCAAGCACGATTGAAGGAATCAAATGTTCTAGGTTGAATACAAAAGCAAAGATGATTTAAGATAGCAAGCCTTACTAAAAGAACAGGAGGATTATTACCGCTTGCTTTATATTGTATTTTATATTAAGCCATTTTATAGCATGTCACTACATTTCCTCCAAAAGCGATCCTTGAAAATCTTTTGAAAATATGGAATTGAGGCTGGGCCCTGATTAGAATCTTTCTAAACATCTTAAACATTCATGTCAGCTATATTGTAACACAAAGGGTATATTGTCACATCCACGCTTAAACCAGAAAACAAATCTTACATGTGTATTTTAAACAAATACATTTGTCTGCCAGTAATAAAGACACTACATTATACCTGAACATAAATGAAAAAGAATCTCCAACAAGCAGAGGTGAAAAGTCCTTCATATGGTAAAGGCAGTGAACTAGAAAAATAACAGGAACGTCCCGCTTTTTCTAGATTTCAACAAAGTGTTCCCATACAGCAATTATGAAAATCTGTATTGTCCTCTCCTCAAACACTAAGGACAACCAGCCAGTATCAACAGCAGGCAGCAGCAGCACGTTCTGCCAAGCACTCTTCCACTTCCTGTTTAGGCCCTCTGACTGCCCAAACATTGTCAGGTCTCTAAGGAGGATGCACGTTCAGCACAACAGGTATAATTGAGCTGCAGAACACATCACAATACTCTGCTAATAAAGGCACGGTTTGCACAAAATGAAAGCATGATTGTTTGTAAGGTTTTTTTATGAAAAGGCCACGGTCAGTCATATCTGAGACTTTCACTGTGTCACGGCTCGCAAAGCAGCATCTTCATCACGCGCTGAGGGAGAAGAGGGCACGGTCGTCTAAATGAGTGTTGGAGGAGGCGACTGCATTCCGTTGTTGACACCGAAGAGGCACCCAAGCTTGGGCTGGAGATCATTCCACACCGCACCCATCTAGAGAACAAACAAGCCAGTCACAGCGAACGCTCGGACCAAAATTCCAAGACAATCATCCAATAACTGTTTATCTATAAATGACAATGATTCTACATACAATCCACACATACACATAAAACTGAACTGGGAATGTGGGCTCTTCTACTACATAACAATCCTTTCCTGGTCACTTTCCTCTCACCTCTCGATGACCTTGGACCTGTGAGTTGACAAAGGCTCCCAGGATATGGGAGGTGATCGGGAGGTAGGTGAAGATGAGCTGAGTCTCCTGATGAAGGCAGAAGAGGGAGAAATAGTTCCGCAGTTCCATGGTTTGAATGGCGTTCTCTTGCTGTTAAGGGAATACAAACACCACATGATTTAACAAACCACAAGCAGATGATGATCGATGCCTTTGCACCTTATTACCTCGTTCCCCTTACACTAAAATGTACCTTTTCACAGCTTCACAGTACTACACTAACTTAAGACTGTAAATATATTTATTTTTATTAATTTATTTTAATATACTGTATATCTCATGAAAATTATGCTTTTGAGTGCACAGGGCCTTTAACAAGAACTCATCATAAGACTGTGCTGTCATAGTCATGGCTGTAGGGGTGACTGTGTAGAAAAACGTCATGAGATCCACCCTAAAGGCTGACTAAACATACTTTCAAATGCCATACCCTTCTAAGATGATCAGCATTAAATGGTGGTTACATATACCAAGAAAATATTTTTGTCCACTACTCATAATTATTGTATGCCAACTTGGTATATTTTGTGCCTTTTGTCCCAATATGCACACATTAATCAAGTCCATTTCTGAGTATGTGTGAATGTACTCAACAGTTAACAGGGATTCTGATTCTACCAAGACAACTGTCTCGTTTTATCAGGTCATGTTCCGTAAACACCAACAAAAAATTAAGAAAATTAATTGAGAACTTTCCTACAAGAAGAGCTACATACATAAACAAATTACAATATAACATTCTGTATTTCTATTGGATGAAGTTTAATAAAAGGTTATTTGTTTAAAAAACAAAATATATCAAGACAAATCTAACTATCTTAGTGCGGGCATTATTAGCTTAAAGGCTGACTTGTGGCATGAAAGAAGCACTGTAGACCATTTTTCTCATTCTGAAAACCAACAATTTGTGGTTCATTGATGACATCAAAATGTTACGCCCACTGAAAATGCCTTTGTGTCCAGCAGAGTCTCACACTAGCAACTACTCATGGTATGTCAGGCACCTGTAAGCTAAATCGTGGTTGTTAGCCACGGAAGGCACTTATCTCCGGCAAAAACATCCTGCTTGAGCGAGCAGTGTGAAAAGAAGCACAGCGTTTTGGCGAGACGTGCCTCAGCGGCCCACGACCTTCGACTCTCCAGTACATGCTGTGGCGCTTTTGCAATGAGGCAACCCCATAATTGCAAACTGGACTGGATAAATATACACATTAAAAATACATTTAAAAAAAAAAGTTAAATACAATTTCTGTTAGAATAGAAATTTACTGAGCTGTTTTTATTTCCCTTATTCCTTTTGTATAAATTGTTGCACCAACGGCCAGAACAAATTCCTTGTTTGTTGTGAAACTTACTTGGCAATAAAACTCTCTGATTTCTGATTCTGATAAGCCATTTTAACATAACCTGTTGGTAAAGCGCTCATGAAAGCTGGAAGAAGAGCCTAATGAATGAGGGAACCTGCACGATGCGGGACTCCAGCTGCTCCACGGACACCTGCTCTTTGGGCTGAACCGTGGCACTCATCATCTGCCTCTTCATCATGCCGTACTTCTGCAGCGCCTTCTGGTGCTCATGCAACACCCCCTTCTCATGCCGCTCACACAGGTCCTACGGGACAGCACACGGACAGGGAGACAATACCAAACCTCTCTCAAGAAACGTGTAACACTCGTTACAAAAAAAAAGTTGCAAAAGGAAGGTTTTGAGTGAGGAACAGAAAGGTTAAAATTAAGAGACCACTGCAAATTGAACACTTCTGTTCCTCACTCAAAACGTTCCTTTTCAACTTTTTTGGAAAGGAAAGAAAAAGGTGCAGTAGTCTCTTAATTTTTTCTGGAGCTGTAAGTTTACAAATGCAGTAAATGCCTTTGTAATTATACAGGTAACATTATTGTTAACATGTAACTATTCTTCAGTAAATTCAACATAGTGTCATTGTATTATTATGGTGTAACGGTTATTTAGTTATTGCATTTTCTGTTCTTTAGTAATTTTATGTATAATTAGACGGGTAACAATGTGCAAACATGCTCTTGATTGAATGCATTTCTCAAATATACTTACTCTATATGATTGTAGCAAATCCAAGAACAGATTCAGTTTTTCCACAACATCATCCTCCTCTCTTCTTCCCTTAACATATCAGTTAACAGATGATTATGTTTTGCACACACGTAAAGTTGGACAATTGTACAGCTGAGCCTGTGGTACATCTACTGAGGGCTGGATTGTACCTGCTGAGCACCTTTGTCGGCTAGCAGAGCAAACTCCACAGAAAGGCCTTTCAGTGACTGACGCAGAATGCCCCAGGTGCTTTGAGATGAGGCCAAAGTAGGAATGGGTGAACCATCCGAGCCTAGCGTACTGTAACAGAAACCACAACTAGGCATGCAGGACCAGTTTTGTGCCTTGGCTGAACATTAAAATAAAAGCTGAAACAAATCCTTTACCATTGCAAAAAAAAAAAAAAAATCTCCAGATATCCCAAAAGACATGGTAAAGTTTAGCTAGCGTAATACATTTCCTTGGGCCAAAACACTGGGGTGGAGAGGGGTGCAGAGAAAAGAGAGCTTCATGCCGTTAAATGGTGATTTCTGTACCTGAGCTCCCTTCCAAACATAAGCAGATCTGTGGCGTTTTCCTTGGAGCGTTCTGCCATCCTCTCCGCACGATCCCTCAGCTTGTGGAAGCTGTTGTGGATATTCCTGATCAGCTCCCTGCTTGATGAAAACTGGGCTTGGATATCAGCTGGAAGGGACTCCTACAGCACAGATGTACAAACAGTCTCACAGCTGCATCTCAGTAGGATGTGAACTGAACTGGCTACTTTAAGACTACTGCATTATAATTTCACATTTCATAATATAAATAATACAAACCTTTGCAAGAGTTGCAAATCTATTTGTCATGAATTCATCCCCCATTTTTTTGCAGGCATCACGCATTTTCACTTGAACATCCTAAAAGGGAGAGGTAAAGTTGTGAGCAAAGACAGGCACTATTATTCTCACTGACAAACCCATGAACAAGATGGCCTGTTCAATAGTAGAAGGCCAGTAACATACTGATCCATTGAAGGTGAGGAAGGTCTTGACCAGCTCATCCTCAGAGAAGACGGGGTGTCGCGCCACTAGGTTGACAAACCGTCCCAAAGCACGCCGCCTCCCCTCAATAAACTCCCGTTCAGACATGGAGGTCAGTACTACAGACAGTGCAAATGCCAAAGGTCAGAGGAGAAGTTAAATTATTCAACAATTATAAAATTAATTAGTCTGTAGAGATGTGATGGTGTCATACAGTTTTATTGAAGGTAGTGATGAGCTAATACCAAAATAAAAAAGGATAAAAGGATTGAAGCACAGATTTTTTAAAAATTAGAGGGAACCCCACTAAAAACCTAACCCTGGTATTTCTAAAAAAACATATGTTAATAACAAAGACCTTGAAAATCAGTGACAGGTTTTGAAAATGGTTGTCCAACAATGATTCCAACAACCACATTTGCTGAGCTTGAGTTATTTTTACAAAAGAAATGCATGTTTGGTAAATTCCCATTTAAAATAATCTGCAGTAATCCGCCAAATGTCGGTGACATACATAATCAATAGTTCCATTGCTTTATCTTTTTTCACATTTGAAACTTAGTTTTTTTTTTTTTTTTTAAAGAATCAGTAGCAAACTGTGATGACTTCCCAAGGGGTTGTAGACTTTCACTAATGACTGTATAAAGACAGAGTTCATGTCTGCTGGGGGAACATGAGGTGAATATAGATGAATGCCACTGGAATTTCCTAGGGGCAACAGGACCCCAACTCTAATGCAGATTGGAACACCATTATCTGTGCATCAAACCTTCACTCTTATTAAGTAAACGTTGAAACAGAGTATGTATACCTCCTTTCAGCATTCTTTTAGGTGGCAGTGCAGGAACCATTCTGTATGCAAACCTCTGCAGCAAGAGCTCATGAAAGACATCAAAATCATTGTACCGCCGGTAAACGGATATCTTAAAATGCTGAAAAAATAAAAGAATAATAATAACATTAGCAGTGAATTAATGCAAATTAACACAATGCTTTTGGAACTATTCAATTTGAACCAATTTATTGACAATAGCTTAGTTAGTCATGCGTTGCAACATTGGCTTTGCTTCATAGTGATTGTGAACACTAACTGTACAGAAATAACGTCAGCTCTGTTCAGCTGAGGCATCCAGTGTAAACAATGAAATGTTTACTACAACCAGAATCCAGGACCCAAGTCCTTCATAAAATAGTTATGTCATCCATTTTGTGCAATTTGTTATGTCCTAGAATTTTTATTTTAGAAAAAAAATGTAAGATTTTACAATTTGTTGAGCTTAAGATCATGATCAACTTTAAAAGCAGTTAAAATAAGTAATAGGGAAATGAATGATAACAAATGACAATCACATCAAAAATAATGTTACAATTGCACTGGGAAAGGCAGATATTTTGTATGTATAAGTATTGCATTGTGAAACATCTATTTCTTATTATGTTTTTTATGTTGTTTATTTTTTAAATGTGCTTGAAACTACTGCCTTGTTAAAAAATCACATCATGTGGCCATTAGGAAAGACATTTGAAGATATTTACATAAACAGACTGGATTGGGAAGTCAACTACTAATTTAACAAGAAACCAGGCAAGCCTAGTTCAGCCGGCCCGCAATTGAAAGTGTTGATCGTGTCTACCCTCTCAAGATTCGAACCTGGGTCACCCATGTGAAAGGCTGTGTCGTTAACCACTACGCCACAGAGCTGTACAATTGCGTCACATTTATGTCACACATTAACATCACACCAAGTTTGAATATTTCATTAGACACCATTAACCATTGTGTTAAACTGAGTAACGTTTCTTATTAAGTTTACCTCCACCACAAAGAGTGTCTATGAACTGTATGACTTTTGCCACTGGCCGTTTTAAAAGCTTATTAGCCAGTAATATGTCGCTAGACGTCATTAAGCATTGTGTTAAACTGAGTAACGTTTCTTATTAAGTTTACGTCCTCCATAAATAGCATCTATGAACTGTATGGCTTTTGCCACTGGCCATTTTAACAGCCATTCGTGAATGACAATGATACAATAACTACTGTATCAATATAGGTGACGATAACGGACTTTTCGTCAAGTGAAAAGACGAGAGAATCGTGTAGCCAGCGAAGTGTTTGTCTATCCTGAAGAAATCCTAAGACATACAGTGAGGGAAAATGTGATTTGATCCCCTGTTGATTTTGTACGTTTGCCCACTGAAAAAGAAATAAGTCTATAATTTTAATGGTAGGTTTATTTGAACAGTGAGAGACAGAATAACAATTAAAAAAAAATCCAGAAAAACGCATGTCAAAAATTTTATAAATTGATTTGGATTTTAATGAGTGAAATAAGTATTTGATCCTCTCTCAATCAGAAAGATTTCTGGCTCCCAGGTGTCTTTCATACAGGTAACCAGCTGAGATTAGGAGCACACTCTCAAAGGGAGTGCTCCTAATCTCAGTTTGTTACCTGTATAAAAGACACCTGTCCACAGAAGCAATCAATCAATCAGATTCCAATCTCTCCACCATAGCCAAGACCAAAGAGCTGTCCAAGGATGTCAGGGACAAGATTGTAGACCTACACAAGGCTGGAATGGGCTACAAGACCATCACCAAGCAGCTTGGTGAGAAGGGGACAACAGTTGGTAAATGGACGAAACACAAAAGAACTGTCAATCTCCCTCGGTCTGGGCTCCATGCAAGATCTCACCTCGTGGAGTTGCAATGATCATGAGAACGGTGAGGAATCATCCCAGAACTACATGGGAGGATCTTGTCAATGATCTCAAGGCAGCTGGGACCATAGTCAGCAAGAAAACTATTGGTAACACACTACGCCGTGAAGGACTGAAATCCTGCAGCGCCTGCAAGGTCCCCCTGCTCAAGAAAGCACATGTACAGGCCCATCTGAAGATGGCCAATGAACATCTGAACGATTCAGAGGAGAACTGGGTGAAAGTGTTGTGGTCAGATGAGACCAAAATTGAGCTCTTTGGCATCAACTGAACTCGCCGTGTTTGGAGGAGGAGGAATGCTGCCTATGACCCCAAGAACACCATCCCCACCGTCAAACATGGAGGTGGAAACATTATGCTTTGGGGGTGTTTTTCTGCTAAGGGGACAGGACAACTTCACCGCACCAAAGGGACGATGGACGGAGCCATGTACTGTCAAATCTTGGGTGAGAACCTCCTTCCCTCAGCCAGGGCATTGAAAATGGGTCGTGGATGGATATTCCAGCATGACAATGACCCAGAACACACGGCCAAGGCAACAAAGGAGTAGCTCAAGAAGAAGCACATTAAGGTCCTGGAGTGGCCTAGCCAGTCTCCAGACCTTAATCCCATAGAAAATCTGCGGAGGGAGCTGAAGGTTCGAGTTGCCAAACGTCAGCCTCGAAACCTTAATGACTTGGAGAAGATCTGCAAAGAGGAGTGGGACAAAATCCCTCCTGAGATGTGTGCAAACCTGGTGGCCAACTACAAGAAACGTCTAACCTCTGTGACTGCCAATAAGGGTTTTGCCACCAAGTACTAAGTCATGTTTTGCAGAGGGGTCGAATACTTATTTCACTCATTAAAACGCAAATCAATTTATAACATTTTTGACATGCATTTTTCTGGATTTTTTTGTTGTTATTCTGTCTCTCACTGTTCAAATAAACCTACCATTAAAATTATAGACTGATCATTTCTTCGTCAGTGGGCAAACGTACAAAATCAGCAGGGGATCAAATAATTTTTTCCCTCACTGTAATTTGTAAATCCATCAGAAATAGCTGCAATATAACAGTAAACAGTTTTATTTTAAGCTTCCCATAATGTAGCTACTAAAGGTTAGAGCCAGCAAAGTTTTTGTCTATCCTGAACAAATCCTCTTTTGCCACTGGCCATTTTAACAGCAAATTAGCCATTCGTGAATGACATTGATACAGTATCTATCAATATAGGTGACGATAACTGCCTTTTTTGTCAAGTGAAAAGACGAGAGAATCTAACAGCGAACTGTTTGTATATCCTGAACAAATTCTAATATCAACCAGAACTGTTTTATTTTAGGCTTCCTATTACGTAGCTACATAGGGTTTGTAGCCAGCAAAGTTTTTGTCTGTCCTGAAACTCAGGCATAATGTGTTTTGACTGTTAAGGGCGTCGAACTTGAGACCTGTTGTTCCGTAGCCCGCGTCTCTAACCACTACGCTATTTAACAAGGGGTACTCACTCACTCAGTCAGTCAGTCAGTCAGTCAGTAAGAGACATTCACTCTTCTAGGCCGGCTCTGCTTACACGGTCTGGCAAAAAGGTCTCACAAACATCTTCTAGATGGCAAATGTCTGGAAGGTCACTGATTTATTGGTGTATAAAGCCCACTGAACCATGCAACTCCTTATAGCCCTTTTGCTGGTTTACAGAAAATGTTGCCATATTTAGGCGAACATTTTCTTCCAAATGATTTAATGTTTACCCATTTTCAAACCCTCTTAAATTCATGTCTAATTCACAAATATATTCTTGCCTCTTGGCAACAACGTCCCAGCTGGATTGGACTGAAGACTTACTGATTTAGCTATCCTGGCCAGTTGTTAATCAACTGGACATCAGATAAGTTACAAATACCTCTTCAAAGGAAGACTTCGCGAAAAAATAATAGTTTCGGCACGTGCACATTGTTCTGTTCACATTGTTACAGTGTGCTGTCCACGGGACCAAAATGTTGTGCATCACGATTCAGTGCCCTTTCTTCTTGCAGAAAATTACACACTATGATGTTTACTAAAAGGAAGGTACACTTTTACACGCACCAAAATAATTTCTGGAGAACAGGTGTTGTTAAACAAACCCATTCCCCCTATTACATCCCAAACACGTAAATAGCTAACACTATCATGCCCTGTCTACTCACTAATTAACTAGTGGGCCAAACCCAATGACTCACCAGCTTAGGCTTTCACATGTTGTATTTTTTTGACAATCACACAATACTTGACCTGGACCGTTATAGCGCTGCCCAACTAATCAGTCCGAATTGTCCCCATTCTCTGGCTTTGGATCAGTCCGAAATGTCCCCATTCTCTGGTTTTGGATCAGTCCAAAATGTCCCCATTCTCTGGCTTTGGATCAGTCCGAACTGTCCCCTATCTCCAGCTTTGGATCAGTCTGAACTGTCCCCATTCTCTGGCTTTAGATCTGGACTGCCAGTTAAATATGATTGGTCCAGAGTCCACCGTCTTACCCAGGTAAAAGGACACTGGTCAATTATCCTATCCTTTTTTAAAATAAATTATCAAACAAACACATATAATCACATATTTAAATGAATTGCCCTCAAAACAGTAATGGACAAACTTGACCAATCAAATTCAAATGTTAGTAAATGAATGTTCAAGTATTTTCTGTAAATACTTCCTTGACTTGTGTTTTTTAAGCGTACTGTTGTTATAGTAATATGTAACTGACTGCAGCCTTCACCTGGCTACTGATCTGGTACTCCACGTGTTTTAGAAACAGGCCCTTCTTCTCGGGAATGAGCTCCACCAGGACTGTATCTTTGGCCAGTAACTTGTCCAGGGTCTGGGACACTATGAGGGGGCTTTCTTGAGATGGCTGCATCCTCAGACTCTGGATGTCCTTTAAATCACCAAGTTGGGGCTTAGGAAACTCTGTCAAACAAACACCAAATCAAACATGAGAATGGTAACGTTGCTCTCATCTACTATTAATTTATTCAAGACAATCAACATAGCTATCACCACAAAGGAAAGAATACACATCTAGCTGCATTAATAAACATGATTAATGATGTCCTGTGGTGCAGGTTTGAATTTACGACTTTACACACATCCATGGGATGTATGGGAAACATTTGACATTTCCCATCTCTTAGTTGCCCTCCAAACCCTTAGACGCTTTAATTCTCCTGTTCACATGCCCTTCTCCTAACTCAAATACTACTTCAGTCTTCATAGTTAGCAATGATTGAAAATACAATAACAACAGTGAGAAGTGTGTTTTTACGTAGAATTCAACCCTCCTTGCACATTCCACAGAAAGGTATGAACTGAGTTACTCCTCCTTCAGCAACCAGGAAAACAGCTCTACCGTAGCTCAGCCAAGGAAACATGACAAATCAGTTTCACAGAATGCAGTCAGCTGCCATATTGGCAGCAACTGAAATAACACAGAGCACCCTAAATTATCATATAAGCTTTGGAGCAGAGCTCTAACTCAGGGCTGTGTTTGGAGTAATGGCTACCTCGGTGAAAAACCCAAAGACTCTGCATTCCCTCCAGTTTATTGGTACTGCACAATCTAACATTTGTTTTTCTTCACAAAATCCTAGCCAGCACAGAATGGGAAAGTACATGGATTCATAAAATAAAAATGTGTAAGTGTACAGAAAGAGATCTTCCTGTAAGTGACATTGTGATATAGCTGTTCCAGGGGAAAGAAAGGGCAAACAAAGTGCTGAGCCATGTATTTTACAGAAACAATCGAGGGTAACTGTTGTATTCCCGGATGCAATTCAGAGTTCAGAGGAAACTAGCCAACAAATAAAACAATGTGATAATCCTAGAATCTGTTTTCACTAGATTTTTTTATTTAAAGTACAATTTCTACTGTGGCTGATCACATGCTTATTTATCTTGTGGTAAACATAACTTTATCTGAATGTTTTATTGGTGTCACAAGGAATACTGTCCTTTTAGATACTGAACAACTGTCAAGACACTTATAAAGCCCCTCACTGAAATCAAGTAGTTCTTGCTTACCTTGTATGCAATTCTCCAAGAGTTTTGGGCTTGGTTGCTTTCCTTGCTGAGCAAGAGCAATTAAGGCCAGTCCTTTATAGAGAGACAACTTGCTTAAGAATCCATCGGTGTATTCAACATGCTCAGCAATCTGAAAAAGACAAAGACATAATATGATTCCCTTAAATGCTCATTGCTAATCCTACACACAACAGAGGTTAAAAGTTCATGAAAAGATGATATCATAGATTTTGACTCATGATTTGTTTTTAATAAACATGTGAAGTGTTCTCACAGGCAATGTGTAATAAATTGCATTTTGGCCATATGCACGTAAATAACTTTTAAACACCATCCCCTCAAACACCATCACCTTCAAGTAAGCTTTATTTGAAGCAAATAACGCTTATTAAATGCCAGCAAGGAGTTTGCAGAAACCACCCTTCCTAGCAACTGGCATGTGGGAACTACTATTTACCGCTATACTATCTTTAGTGGTTAAACAAATATAGGCTTGAGAGATTCGTTGAATAAAGCTAAATGGTTAGTTTCAAAGAGGGGTACCTGTTTTTTCTCTATCTACTTCCTACAGCAGGGTACATTGTTCACTTTCCAAGAAGAAAGAGGATAGAGGTCTTACAAACCAGGCTGTGTTCCTGTGGGTAACTACAAAAACATGAGCCTATAAAAAAAAACACAATTATCCAGAGCTTCTTTACCCAAACAATTATATACAGTGGATATAAAAACGTCTACACACAAAGTCTACACACCCCTGTTAAAATGCCAGGTTTTTGTGATATAAAAGAATGAGACAAAGATAAATGTCATGTCAGAACTTTTTCCACTTTTAATGTGACCTATAATGTGAATAATTCAATTGAAAAACAAACTGAAATCTTCGAGGGGGAAAAATGAAAAATAAAAACCTCACAATAACCTGGTAGCATAAGTTTGCACACCCTCTTATAACTGGGGATGTGGCTGTGTTCAGAATTAACCAATCACATTCAAACTCATGTTAAATAGAAGTCATTACACACCCGCCATAATTTAAAGTGACTCTGATTAATCCCAAATTAAGTTCAGCTGTTCTATTAGGATTTTCCTGACATTTTCTTAGTTGCATCTCAGAGCAAAAGCCATGGTCCACAGAGAGCTTCCAAAGCATCAGAGGGATCTCATTGTTGAAAGATATCAGTCAGGAGAAGGGTACAAAAGAATCTCCAAAGCATTAGATATACCATTGAACACAGTGAAGACAGTCATCATCAAGTGGAGAAAATATGGCACAACAGAGACATTACCAAGAACTGGACGTCCCTCCAAAATTGATGAAAAGGCAAGAAGAAAACTGGTCAGGGAGGCTTTCAAGAGGCCTACAGCAACATTAAAGGAACTGCAGGAATTTCTGGCATGTACTGGCTGTGTGATACATGTGACAACAATCACCCATATTCTTCATATGAATGGGCTATGGGGTAGGGTGGCAAGACGGAAGCCTTTTCTTACAAAGAAAAACATCCATGCCCGGCTGAAGTTTGCAAAAACAAACATCAAGTCCCCCAAAAGCACGTGGGAAAATTTTATGGTCTGATGAAACCAAGGTTGAACATTTTGGCCATAATTCCAAAAGGTTTGTCTGGTGCAAAAACAACAATGCACATCAAAAGAACACCATACCCACAGTGAAGCATGGTGGTGGCAGCATCATGCTTTGGGGCTGTTTTTCTTCAGCTGGAACCGGGGCCTTAGTCAGGATGGAGGGAATTATGAACATTTCCAAATACCAGGCAATTTTGGCACAAAACCTTCAGGGGTCAGTTAGAAAGCTGAAGATGAAGTTCACCTTTCAGCACGACAACGACCCAAAGCACACATCCAAATCCACAAAAGCATGGCTTCACCAGAAGAAGATTAACGTTTCGGAATGGCCCAGCCAGAGCCCAGACCTGAATCCAATTGAACATCTGTGGGGTGATCTGAAGAGGGCTGTGCACCGGAGATGTCCTCGCAATCTGATAGATTAGGAGCGCTTTTGCAAAGAAGAGTGGGCAAATATTGCCACGTCAAGATGTGCCATGCTAATAGACTCCTACCCAAAAAGACTGAGTGCTGTAATAAAATCAAAAGGTGCTTCAACAAATTATTAGTTTAAGGGTGTGCACACTTATGCAACCAGGTTATTGTGAGTTTTTTATTTTTTATTTTTCCCCCTCAAAGATTTCAGTTTGTTTTTCAATTGAATTGTTCACGTTATAGGTCACATTAAAGGTGGAAAAAGTTCTGACATGATTTATCTATGTCTCATTCTTACATCACAAGAACCTGGCATTTTAACAGGGGTGTGTAGACTTTTTATATCTACTGTATAACCTATGGAGATTGCAATAAAATTAGGAGACACATTTTTAAATAAAAGACAACAATAGTTCATTAATGCACATTTTAAGTACACCAACAATAACTGAAAAACTATAAGGAAAATAATAATCCCAGACTGAGAAAAAGAATAATGCACGCCCATCCACTGGCAGGTATTCTGATCATAGTTGCAACAACAGGTAAGTCTGGTATTTTGTGTTCACCTGGCCTTGCACAGAACTGGGAAGATCTGTCCTGCTGAGCAATCTCTGGAAGACCTCCACCTGCACTCCTTCATCAGTCTTACTCCGGATGGCTTCATACACCTCCCTGTAGTATGGAGGAACCGATCCTGAAAGAGGGGGAGCACAACTGTACAAACCATGGTGCATGCATTTGTGTGTATTAAACCATAGTGCTTGCATCTGTGTGTATTAAACCATAGTGCTTGCATCTGTGTGTATTAAACCATAGTGCTTGCATCTGTGTGTATTAAACCATAGTGCTTGCATCTGTGTGTATTAAACCATAGTGCTTGCATCTGTGTGTATTAAACCATAGTGCTTGCATCTGTGTATTAAATCGTAGTGCTTGCATCTGTGTGTATTAAATCATAGTGCTTGCATCTGTGTATATTAAATCACAGTGCTTGCATCTATATGTATTAAATCACAGTGCTTGCATCTGTGTGTATTAAACCATAGTGCTTGCATTTGTGTATAGTCATTTTTAATCACTTGTATAATATCTTGTATGATACAGCTCCGGAAAAAATTAAGAGACCACTGCACCTTTTTCTTTCCTTTCCAAAAAATTTGAAAAAGAAAGTTTTAAGTGAGGAACAGAAGCGTTCAATTTGCAGTGGTCTCTTAATTTTAACCCTTCTGTTCCTCCCTCAAAACCTTCCTTTTCGACTTTTTTGGAAAGGAAAGAAAAAGGGGCAGTGGTCTCTTAATTTTTTCCGGAGCTGTATATAAAGACACAGTGGGGTGTGGTATATGGTTAATAGCTAAGGGCTGATCTTAGACAAGAGGCAAGTGCATGGTGTACGTGAATACAGCCCTTAACAGTGGTATATTAACCAAAAACCAGAAGTCGCCAAGGTGCCTTGCTACAATAAGGCTCTACCAACGCAGTTAAAACAAGGGCTTTAATGGTGTTACATGTCTATCCCAAACTACCTGTGCTAATTGACGTGTTCGGGTTAATTTGTATAGATTTAGAAAACGTGTTTACTAAGCCACAAAATCCAATGAAAAAAATCATAATGAAATATACATATGGGACAACTCTCCAATGGATCGTTGATTTCCCGTGTTGGACATTAGGCTAACATACCAGATGAGAACCTAAGAGTATTCAGAGCTAGTCATACAGCATGTCTCCGGGACTGATCAGATGAGATCAGATTAATCTAGTACAACCTATTCTATCGTAAAAGCTGGCCCATTACATAACACTTTTTACTATAGTTGTAATTTAATGTAATCGAGCATATTTGTTTACCCAAATGATCACTATAGCTACTTCATTACATTTAATGTGAAAGTTGACATATTTTATAGTTACTTCACGTGTCGTACGAACTGAAAACTACACACCAAGTTATCTTCTTGCTCTGAATTCAATCAACAGACACAACCCCAAAAAAACATTTTTTCGCGTCGCCACGTAAAACGGTAACAAAGTCAAGTATAACTTACACAATCCGGTTAAATCCAAAAGAAAGATGACCAACATAATGTGTATTTGGCAAATTACCTTCATTGATCTCGCCTGCCATAGTTCAGAATGTCATGTGAGCGCGACAGCACCTCCATGTGATTTCCTGAAGAAAATAAAAAATGTCTTAAAGTTGTAGTGAACTTCGGATTTCTGCCAGACCCTCTAACATTACCATGCCCATCCATTATTGAAGACAGCAGGCACTAAACGTGGATTACTGAAAAAACTGGAGATTTGGTATCCATAGAAGAAGGATGAGCAGAAGAGCAGGATTGCGAAGTACCAGATTACATCAGATTACAAATAAAATGTAACTAACGTTAACAACGAAGATATTTTAATCAACTTTAACATTCAGAAAGGATATTGCGCGAAAATAATTATGCCATGCATGTTTGATCTGGTTTCTAAACTTAAATGGTTGTCCTCAATACATTTCACTGCCTACAATATAATGGGATGGAAATGCAAATACAGTATTAATTAATATTTGAGTGTGAAACGTGTGTTGGTACTGAGTGGACAGTGCAGACAGGCCTTCACATGCGTTCTATACAATTCATCGGCGATATGATTCCGCTTTTTCTAGACTTTATTTAAGTAATAGGATACTGTCTGGCGGCTTAACATACACGTGAAATAAAATTTCAGGGTTCGTATATAACCACGGTTCGCTGGAGGAGCAAATGGTGTACTGCACATTATTCGGTTACATGCTTTCACCTCGTACACCTGAACTTGTGACGTTCCTCCCGCTCTCTCCTATCTTTTTAACTCTTTGTTTGTACAGTAGGACCACGGGATAAAGGCCCTGGTTGCCTCATTCTTCAGGGAGACCTCTCTCCACGCTGTCACTTTTTTGTTTAGGAGTTATGATTTGACTTTTGTTCATCTGACGTGTTGTTCCCATTTATTTTTGTCATGACCTAAGTGGTTGTGACATTATAATATCAAACATTTCAAGGACAATGACACTGAATCCATACAAAACTAATTAGTGGTATTCATTCTTTTACAATTGTGAAAAACTGAAATAACACGTTGGTATTAATTTTTTGTGTAAAAGTGAAATATAGCCAGATTTATTAAGTATTAAGGGGCAAAAAGCTGAATAATCCTTGTGATAGATGGTCACATTGCAAATGCCCATAAAATGTAGTACTTGACTTGTACAGTGCAACTGCAACATACAGAAAAGATATAGCTGTCTTCCTACTTGTGTGTGCAGCGCAAGACACTCATCAACTTCATCAAGAGTATCTCCGAGGTCCTTCAAATGAGGTCAGACTTCGACTATCTTTGTCTGCCTCAGCCTGAGTCACTGCCTCCTCTTCAGGCCAGTGTCTTTCCAGTGTCCCCCGGCAGTGGATACAAAACGATTCTATATTTGTGTCTTGTAGAGAGAGTACATTTGTTTGTGGTGGCTGGAGCTGGACCTCATCTGTGGTTTAAGAGGTATTATATGTGTAGGCTGTAGATTTCCACAGGCACAGCCTATGGAACAGAAAGTATGCGTTCAGTACAGCTAGACCTACATGCCCTCTCTTACACCAAACAGCAGAATGTTATCGGAAATATAGATTGGATTATACAGAGAATCAGGATTGTTGTTCCCATGATACCTCATTTTGTCAGTACTTTTCACAGAAAACCCTTTGTGTGGAGCTTCAAATGCCCCCAGTCTCGGTTTTTAGAATTCAAATAGTTGACTTGAGGACTTGTTTCCTCCAATGCTTGGACACAAAAACAACAGTCAAGTAAATATCAGACGCAACTGACTCTAAAACTATCATTAAATACTTTCAGGGGAGGGTAGGGCATTTCTTTAAACTTTTAACTCTTCTCGGGCTTACCATAAATATGTGTAACTTCATGCGCTCACCACCAGAGGTCAGTAAACACAAACAATTAGCCCGATTCTCCGAGACAACTCTGTTGTGTGTGGAGTTCTTGTGGGTGCGAGCGCTGCGGGACTGCATCTGATGGTTGGTGTGGTGGCTGCATTGTTGTCCCCTGAACAGTTCACCGGATTGTTGTTTAACTATATGTTGTGCATTAAGAAGAAATTTCGACTTGTTGGCCTACTTTGAAATACAGAAGAAGACTTGGCCATCAAACGGTTTTGGAAAATAGGAGAAAACCGAGATGTGAAAGACAAAGAGGCCGCAAATGGAACTGGAGCAACCATCATCAAGCAAGGATATATCCGCTAAGCTAGCTAACAAGCCAACTAGCCCGCCGCTAGCTTGATACATTGGAACACGACACTTGGAACAATCATTTGGCCAGACTGATACGACCTAGCTAACGGGGAAGAGACCGTACAATATATGTTGATAATGAATGATTGATAAGAAAGCACGATTTAGCTTTGCATTAGTTTCCTTGGTAGCCAAGTATTTGAATGGGATGACACTGCTCAACAATAATAATGTAATCTAGACTGGTGATTTTGGAAGTTATCCCAAAACAATTGGCAAGTAACGTTACGTCACCCACACACTAGCTACCTAGCTAACTAGAGAAGCAACTATTACTACTGTACGTACAGCGTCAGAACAAGGTGTTTGGACTGTCATCTTTCTGGGAACTGCTGACAAAGTTAGCTGCCCAGTGGCCCATTATTCCTACTTTTTAGATATATTTTAACTTAGCTATTTAGATTGTAAAGTTATTAGGTAAAGAGAAGTGAACATGGGAGTATTATGACTAACATTTGAGCGTTAGTTAGCAAGTTAGCCTCTGGCAAGACTACTAGTAGGAAAGAGGTGACAATACTGTACATTTTCGTGCAGTGAAATTCAAGATTTTTAGAGTGCAGTAGGGCTGACGATCTATTTGGACTTTTGGGGATATCTTTGGTTTTGCTGGACCGCTTACTAACAAGAACTTTATGACGCGGGTTAAGTCCGTTACTTCATTTTTGACTTTCCACGCCGGCCACAGCTCCACAGCCCTTTCACCATGGCAGCGGTTGTCAACTACTCACCTCCGTGGTGGGTCAATTTGCTTCACCGACTCCCTCATTTCAACCTTCAGTTCGAACAGACCAGTAGTGATTTTCGTCCGGAGGACTCGTCATATCAACAGGTAACGTCATGACATGCACTTGAACTATGCCCAATGAAACAAGTGGTAATAAATGTCGTACAGTTCAATAATCCAAGTTGGTAAACAAAGGTGTTGGTAAGGGGTTCTTGTATGTTAATACAAATGAGTTGAACAAATGCATCAGCACAGACCAATGTGCAATGTTATACCCGCGGTACTGTGCGTGTTAAAATGGTTTGGTGAATACACGACATTTGCCAGAATCGTCAAGACTCCTTATTACCATGCATGGAACTGTACATAGGCGTAGACCTAGTCCCTTGGGATGGTACTGTAGATAGGCCTCGACCTAGTCCATTGGGATGGTACTGTAGATAGGCCTTGACCTAGTCCCTTGGGATGGTACTGTAGATAGACCTAGACCCTGGTTCCTTGCTGGGACAGGATGGCGAGGGTAAATGGGGGTTGGGGTTGATCGACTCTTATACTATATTTCTCTGTTCTCTATTTCTCTGAACATGCCAGTTCTGTTTTGACATAACACGGATGCCAGGAAATGGAGGTTAGACATTGTGGCTGTGCTAGCTAATCAGAGGAGATGTTTTTTTTTTAAATGAGCTTGTGTTTGCCTCTGCAGTGATAACCCTTTTGGGCACACAGTATACAAGATTGTTTGCTCAGATCTCACTTAAGGTCTTACTCTGGGTTTTACATCCACCATTTTTTGGTCAATATTTAAAATATTGTAAGCAGAAACATCTAAATGAAGTATTCTAAGTCAGTACAACCCACTACAGAGTACCAGCAAAATCAATTATTTAATTCAATTATTGTTATAATGATGGATCGAACTGCAAAGGCAGGCTTCATTCTGGGGTGATTTCCTTTGACAGTCGCATGACAACATCGTCACACAGCACCCATGATACTGTGGTAAACAGAGCCTGCTTGGCACATCAATGGCATTTTATGTCCGGATTTCTTGTAATTGGAATACAAGCTTTTCGGGTTACATGTATATATCTTCCATTGAAAAACTGAATACTTGAGAACTGCCGAAAATATGGGAGTAGCAGTGTGCATAAAGACGTGGTGCCTGTGCCATGTAGCATAGATAAACAGATGGCTTCCTCTATCCTGTCAGCTGCTGTGGTTATCATGGCAACAGAGTTGTCACTACAGGCTCATAGAAGAGGCCACTGGGTGTGACGATTAGGGAGAAGTGAGAGCTTATTCACAGCGTCCAGGTCCAAGATAACCTGTCAGTTATCAGGCATAACACAGACCTGGGCCGTGGGCCTGCTGAGCAAACGCTTCATCCAGCCTTTACATCTCAAGATAACCCCAGATGACGACCTGGTGAAGGGAATGAATGTACCCCCTTGACCTCCAAAGGTTATTTCTCCAATTTCTCAAGCAAAGCAAGCTGTAGGCCATGCCAGTGTATCTGAGCCTCAGTTGTGTCTAAGACTTTGGATAATGTTAGCTGAAGATAATGCCAAATCTGAGTAGTTATATGCATTTAATAATAATAATAATACCATTATTGTGAATTGTCATATTAACATAGTGCAATTGAAACTTTTACATGCTTTGCTGTGAATAGTCTAATTGACAGTTTGATTTAAACGTTCATGGTAACTGATGGGACTTCAATGCACAAAGTTGACAATGAAAAAAGCGCTCTGCCACAATGACTGAAATTTTTGGTGAGCTTACCATGGACCTCACAAACAGTTGAAAGTGAGAAATGCTGACCGAATCACAAATCATATTTAACTAAATGATTCCTGTGGGATACTGTGGCCGGTGGATGAAAGAGTTGACCGGACCAAATATGTTTTCTAGTCAAATGAAGGCAGCAACCACAGAAACGTCTTGAGAGTGCCTAAACACAGAGCATGTGCTCATTTCCAGGGTATTTTGTCAGAAGTTATTTACTAATGAAACATGCCAGCTCATTCACCCTGCCCCCCCTGGACTCCTGTTGCCATGGTTGATGCGTTCTGTGCATGTGCCTGTCCCAGATACTTCCTCTACTCATTATAAAACATGGAATTGGACTTCACACTGTTATCCAAAGTAGGCACATAATAAGTTCATATTTTCTCATAACCACAATTGACTGGTTAATTTTGTCGACCTGCTAGGTATTCTAAATCAACAAACATGAAATCGTCCGCAAATGCAACATTGAGTTAATGATGCTGTGCGCTCAGCTACTATGTCATTATGTAATTACATAAAATGTGCTTGAATCTGTGACATTAGGGGCATAAATTGACTGTAGACACGTGGTTGAGTGAAGTTGTGCTATTTATCTTCTGTGGCAATTAGAAGATGCGCAACAGCAAAGCCTCTACGCCACTGGCTTGTGCTCATGGCTCAGCGAACTGTGGCCATCTTTAGAACTGACAGCCACCCAGATAGGTTACCTTGCGAATTAACAACTTACCACCACCAATAGCCAGCAGTCTTTACAGATGTGAAATTATCAATTTGAATGCTGACAGTACTAATAAATCACCAAAAATCAAATGCATTTCTAAGGTGACTTAGCCAGTGGTGGATTTGTCCAGTGGTGTATCTGCGGGGCTGCACGTGGATTCCTCTCACTAAAGTGGCTAGTAAGATTGACATTTTTACCCGGCAATAGCAAAGTGTAGGTGTATTTGGCGGGTGTTAATTTTATTTACATAGCGAAAGGGTGTTGGAAAGAAAATAGAACGATTTTTCAAATATCATCTCATTCGATGTATGTTTTGACCACATACACAACCCTTGCCTTGTCTCGGGTTGTCATTATAAAAATACTGTCTTGTAGGCCAGAAACCAGTAAAGCAAGCATTTAGTATTTTTGCCAGACCTCATAAGTGGAGCCGGCCAAGAAGAGTGAATGTCTCTTACTGATTGAGTGAGTGACTGACTGACTGACTGACTGACTACCCCTTGTTAAATAGAGTAGTGGTTAGAGACGCGGACCTGCGACCAATAGGTCCCGCGTTCGAATCTCGTTACAGCCAAAGCAAATTATGCATTAGTATTTGTTTCGGATAGATAAAAACTTTGCTGGCTACAACCTTCAGTAGCTGCGTTATAGTTAGCCTAAAATAAAACTGTTTATATTGCGACTATTTCTGGTGGATTTTCGAAGTACGCATCCATGGATGATTTTTGGGGTAATATAGGCTAGATAAAAACCCCTTGGGCTGTAAAAGAGTAGGGGTTTCCATGATTCTGTCATCTTTTCACTTGACATTGATAGTTATTGTATCAATGTCATTCACGAATGAAAGAAAAATGTTTTGTGCCATAAAATAGCTTTGGCTGTGCTAAGTTCATATTCAGTCTCGCTAGCAATTGCTCAAATCTTATGACTATTCCAAGTAGTTAGATACTTGTCTATTAATGGCTAATAAGCTGTTAAAACGGCCAGTGGCAAAAGCCATACAGTTCATAGATGCTGTTTGTGGAGGAGGTCAATTTAATAAGAAACATTTCAAACGTGGCGTGATGTTAATGTGTTAAAGACACAGCCATTCACGTGGGAGACCCGGGTTCGAATCCAGTGAGGGCAATAACATGTATCGCTTTTAATTGTGGGCTGGCTGAACTAGGCTTGCCTGGTTCCTTTTCTGGTTCTGATCAATTTATGTCTGATACTTATTGGACACATTTTAGATATGACTTTCCCTCAACTCAGACATATTTAGGTATGGATATGATTGGACTCAAATCGCTGTCGGGTCCAAGGTCATTGATTTTTAAAATTATTTGCCAGGTCTTTTATGAATTCAGCAGATATACAATTTGGCTCAGATATGAATCGCGGAATCCAAAAAGACCTCTAGTTTGAGGCCCCAGCTTTTTTGTTGAACAATTTATCTTCCCCTGCTGATGCTCAATGCTTGATTCAAAACAGATGTGATGAAGTTGAATGACTGTCAAATAGCAATAATTCCACACTTGATACAGCCAAGTATTTCGCATCAAGAGTAGTGATTCATGTCATCTGGACTCGTAATAAAGTTATTCAAAATAACTGCAGTACTTTAATCTGTTGGATGATAACACAAGTTCAGCTTGTTAACCTATTGTACACGCCTTGTCAAAGCTTAAACTCTCTTAAAGTCCATGGTGGAAAAATGGCTAAATAGGGTTGGGAAATGTATATCCGTGATGTCCTGAAATGTAAAACAAATAAAATGGCTCACTTGGGCAGAGCTCCAACTGTGCGAGAATAACGGTGCATGGCTGACTTGAAACGGGGACAAACACAACACAGCATCAAAAAAAATTTAACATCCAAGAGAAAGATGGCCACTGGGAACAAGTGGTCCATTTTAACCTTTTTGGCTAAAATTACTTTCTCCAGACCTCCACTGGAGGCATGACAACAATGTGATTATGGAGGTAGGGCTGTGTGAGACTACGTACACTTCGTAATGCATGTCCTCCTCAAGTCAGATGAGTAATAATAATAATGTGTGGAAAATGTTGTTACCCTGCATTTATGTGTACATGTCCATTTAATATAGTTGGGCCTACATCATGCAGTGTGCGTTGACGAAAACGGCAGGCTAGCTCCTAAATTCATTCTTATGCATGAAATAGACACTGCGCACGAAACTGTACCATATTAGTACTGTTAACAGGGTTTTCTGGGTAAGCGTGACAAATACTAGTTGCATAATTTACATTTTATTTGTCACAGCAATATATTGACAGTAGAAGTCGGGCTGCCCCTGCTCTCTCTGCACCTTGAAGTTAAGATGGGTGGAATATTACCTAAAATTTTAGTCTGGACACTAACTAGGTTTATATCCTCTCACATAGCCAGACACAATATGAATCACTGCCAGAGAATTTTGGCGAGAAATTTTGAGAGAAAATCTAAAGTTAGTGACGAGTAAAGGTGCTATCTTAATCCTCAACATAAAAGCTGATATTATTTCTGACACAATTTATCTCTGAAGTGAGATCTTATAAAGAAAATGTTGGGTTGTATTCCCATATTTAATAGAATATGAGGTCGCATGGAAAGTCTTTCCGATTTCTTTTAACTTATTGCATTTTCTTTCTGATCCCTGAATAGTTTGGCTCCTTAAGTAGCCTACATAGCCAGAGATGAAAGAGAAAACATACAACACTTAAAACATTAAGTATGTCTACATACGTTTAAGTATGTGTACATATATTTATCACATTTTGAAGCCTGCACATTCATGCCACGTATATTCATTAAAAACATTATGCATTCAAACAAATTATGTAGTACATTAATTATAGTAAAAGTTTGACTCATGACTCTAATTACAAACCTCTCGTTTAGGAAATTAGGCTGTTGCGGAAAAGTGTTAGACTTTTAAATGTTTGGTTTAAACTAGGTACATTTATTACTACTAGCTATAATACATTTAGTTATACTTTCAACAAAATTAGGTAGAAGTGATTTGCTTGATAGCTTCGAGGACATTGAGCATGTAGTTCACCAACTACTATGCTCCCTATTTTACATTTGATAAAATGATTGTGTGTAATTGCTCAAGACATCCCCTTTGAAGTGGATAAAGTACAACACCGTTCATACGGGCAACATTTGACATGTTGTCTTTGTACTATTTTCAAAAAATATAGGGATTAAATGATTTGCACATAAATGCATTCTGTTTTTATATGCATTTTATGCAGCTTCCCAACTTTTTTGGAAACGGGGTTGTAGAATATATATCTTAAGTTGGCATTTGTATTTTTTAATCTAGTCAGGTAATGCCCTAGGCCCTCCCAAGAAATCACAGGCACCCCATGTTGTTGTTTCAATGCCCCCTTTGTTGGGAACCCCTGCCCTACACTATTCAGTGTTGTTTTTTTCACCTTAACAGGCACTGGAGGGAACTGTGTAGAATTTTTGTAAAACAGGAAATGAACAAAGGATTTCGCTTCACTTGTCTGCCATTCCTCATTTGAGGAGAGATGATTTTGTCTTAGTGACACAGATGAAAGAGAGGGAGGGTGCCTCTTTTCTATTTGACAGCAGGTGCTGATGTGCCTTCTGTTGACCAAAATAAATTTGCTGTTTTAGGATGCACTTTTATATTCACCTAAAATAATTTCTGCCAAGTAATTGTTGTGAAACATTATCATTATGCTATTACTGCAGATATGTTATGGACAATTTCTTCTATTACATTCCATTATAATTGCAGGTATATCAATGTCTTATTCTTATATTACAATGCACAAATTTAACATAATTGTGACATAAGATGCTGTTACAAACTGCGATATCCATTAGCTGTCCAGCAACCTCTTGGTGAGGTTATAATCTGCTTTGGGTCTTCGAAGCTCTCAGGCTAATCAGACAGCTTTTGTCTTTGGCCAAGTATGTTGGGGAATAATTAGAGACAGACAGATTATAGCTCCTGATACTCCAGGCCGTCCCTGCTGACTCAGTTACCCTCCTCCGATATCCCGCCGCAAGGCAGCATTTTTTTGAAGCCTCTTATATGCAAACTCCTCTGTGTTTCAAAAGAGAGACATGACTTTCACTCCATATGTTTAATACTGTAGGCAGGCATGCCTCTCACTTCACTCCTGTAAACATGATTGAAACAAATTTCAGGCTAAGAAGATAGAACCTCATTTCTCTAGTGTTATGCCTGATTCAAACAGCAGGATAATGGCGATGACTTTGTTAAGATCATGTGCATAAATGAACTGCCCTGCCTTTCAGCTTCTACTAACATAGACTTAGGAGGTTAGGCCCACAAATGCCTGGCTATAGAAGATGTGACAGTGCCTCCTGTAGGAAGCTAGGGTATGAGGATCAGCACATTTGATTCAATACTAAATATTGTCACACTTACAAAATGATACAATATTTCAAAGAACAAGTTACAGATCTCATAAAATGTTCCTAATTAATGTTCTTCCAGTTCATGTAATTTGTGCTAATATTAGGTCTTAGAGCTAGTGCCCAGTTGACTCCTATAAACTTTTCAAGGACTCTACTCCTCCCAGAATTAACCAGAATGCACTGTGTTGCCCATTCTTGACTTCATCTGAGTCTACTCTAAGCCAAAATATCACAGATTGGAAATGTTCAGGTGTGCCTGAAAGGAGGTTATTGTGGTAACGGAGACAATCGCACTTGCCTGAGGTCACTAGCTAGCTGACTAGAATCTGACTGTCCTATTGTAATTTAACATTGTTGTTTCAGTTTAAACTCAGGTGATTTTTGAGTGAAACGTATCTTGCGCTGGAAATTAAGATTTCAGCAATCAACTACGGTAGGCTACAGTATTGCATATGTTTTTTTATTGCTTTGGCGGCAGTGGATTTGCCATGTCGGATCTCCACGTTAAAATGAAGGCTGTGAAAACACTGGAAAGCACAATCATTCTGGAATATTGGGCAAATATAAAGCAATTTTAATCTCCCAACAAAGTATATCTGACTCTAGCACACTATTAAGCAAATTACTCAGCTCTGTCTGGGGATGGTGATGTTGGTATCAGACATGATTGCTGTGCCGTGTCTCCTACTAGTGACTCCATGTGGAGGGTCAGGCCCCAGCAAGCTTGTTTGTGGTTGTTTGCTAGTCAGTGTTTTATTCATTATGCATGTACAGTTAAGCCCAAAAGTATTCATACCCATGCCAAATTTTGAGCCATAGTGAATTTTTATTTGACCAATAGGTTTTTCTGGCTGGAAATGACATAAACAAGTGACAAAACACGGTTTTGGAGATACAATTTACATTGTGCTGGAGATACAAATGAATAATGTAACTATTTCTGGTTTTTTTCACATTTTTATGAAAAATGCCATGTCCAACATTATTCATACCCCTTGAAATTGTTGCAGTTTTTTGAGAAAATGCAACTTTCTATACCAGTAAAAATGGTCTTGTAATTTCCATCATGAGAGAGCATTCTAATCACCTATAAATTGAGAACAGCTGAACAACAGTAGTTCTCTAGTCAGTTACTAGTCAACTGCAACTCATGGCTAAAAACAGAAATAGTTACATTATTCATTTGTATCTCCAGCACAATGTCTTACCGTGTTTTGTCACTTATTTATGTCAGGTTTATGTCATTTCCAGCCAGAAGAAACCTATTGGTCAAATAAAAATTCACTATGGCTCAAAATTTGGCATGGGTATGCATACTTTCGGGCTTAACTGTAGGTGCTAGCAACTACGTCCTGGTTAAGGAAGCTGTGTGATAAGAAGCAGAATAGCTTGGTTATCCCAAGCCTGCTGGGGGTTGCATGAAGCTGCATGGAGGTGAGGTCATAAGTGCATATTGGACTTTGCTAGAATTGGGACAGGAGAAGGAATGCAGGCCTGCAATGAACACCACGGAGGTATAGGCTCCTGTAGGCTATTTTATAGTAATCAAAAGCTTTATGAGCATTTTATGGTTCATCGGTTTTGTTGGTCGAGCACTCTGAAGGGCATGCTCACTGTAAAGGTGCACTGGAAGTTATAGAATTTTAAGAACTTTCAAGCTACACAACGTAGTAATTTGCTCAGTGGTCCAAAAGAATTTGGGGAACCTTGGTCAATAGCTCTGCAATGTCTTTTGTACCCAGCATTTACGCTTTTCCCAACTTAAGACCGGTCCTGTCCACACCCCCATGCTCACACTTGCATCGCCCAATGGTCCCTCCATCCACCTTGTTTCACTTTGCATCACTTTGTTGAAAACAAAAACTTTTTTTTTTAATAGCAAGTGCTAGCTAAGTTTTTAAATTAGTGGATTTCAAAATAAGAGATAATTGATTGTCTTTCAGCAGATATATTATTTATTTATGACAGTAGCCATGGCTCATTGCCATGAGTGGCCATGGCAATATTACGTCGACCTATTTTACCAAGTTTACATCTCTTCTTGGCCTATTCAGGCCGAAATGCTGAATGTGACCTAAAGGTGGTGTTCAATGATTCAGAGATCTAATGATGTGTTACTGATGATAGTAATAAGTAATCTTAAATACAATTCAGCAATATGGACAGAAATTACTTCTCTTCTGAAGGCCATCATGGAAGGGGTTGTGAAAAGGCCGCTTTGGTCACGGACGTCAGAGCCAAGGTTTGTGAGCAGGAAGAAAAGAGGCAGTCATCACATCCACATAGCATAAATGCCTCCAATTTGACCATGCTGTGAATTATAGGCTGTCTTTTTTCGTGTGTGAAAGAGAATCCAAGGGAATCGCGGCAACCAAGTTGCAAAGGCCCAAGTGGTTTTTACCAAATTCTATTGGCTTTAGCTTAGGATGAATCGCGGCAGGATGCTGACTGGGGTGAACCGATCATAAAGTTTCACAGCCTAGCTTGTTGACATTCCTGGCTGCGGTAAGTTAAAAATCAACTCTAACGTTGTAGTTGAATGGACAGGCTGTTAATCGGTAGTGCTGATTTTTTCCTATGGCTTGCATTCAGAATGGTTAACACCAAACTGTGTAGTAGCCTAATACATGTATAATTTAAACCAAAAATTATTTCATAGTTATTTAGCCAACACATGATAATACATTAAGCTGTTAGTAAACAGACCACTGATAGCCCACACAACGAGGCAGTCACTTGTCTGTCACCATGCAGTCACCATGCACAACTTCGGGACAATAACGTTACATTCATTGTTTTTTTTCCGATAAGCATAACTAATTACAGAAATTAACGCAAAACTGTAAACATTTTAATTCATGCACAGAAAATATTATGGTTATTTAACCAGTGCTTTGTTTGCAGCTATAGTAGAATGTTTGCCAAACTTAGACAAATAGGCTGTAAACGTAACATTGAAAGTTTCTACTCTCCCAAAAGCTGATCAGTGTTTGTTATTCTTACGTAGCTAGCTAGCTAGTTAGTGAAGTTCATACCAAACGGTATGAAAATTCATCCTATTAACTCAACAATGTATAGGCCACATTGGTGTGGAACTAGAGCTTGGTTTGTTTGGGTGTGGGCCAACTGGGGTGACCAGTATTGATCAGAGAACCAAGTGAGTGTGCAGGGTGGGCAGAGTTTGGAGAAGTCAGTTATATTTTAGATTTAGACCAGTGGTTCTCACCTGGTGTGTCATGACACAATGCTGCGAGAAAAACTTAAAAATAAACATTATATACCAGTCTTACATTATACAACTAATACCAAGGAGATGGTGTCTAAAAATTTTAAATGAGCATATATTTTACAATTTATTCCCTAATAGCTATTTTTCTTCAAGCTCAGTAATTCACTCTATACAGTGCTGCTTGAATGTTTGTGATCCCCTTGTGGAATTTCGAGGACATCAGGAAGACTGTAGGAAGGCTAAACAACCATCTGAAAAGGATTTACCAGTCTCACAGTGGAGCTCAATCAATCCACAGGCAAATAATTTACAAATGGACAGAAAGTGCATTTAAGATAGGTATTATATGTTTATATATGCCTTCATAGCATCTGATTCAGCTTAGGCTGTTCCATTACAGCATCTCCATGTTAGAATCTTTTTTTAATTTGCTGTTATTTAGTGGCTGATCCATCCTAATGACTTGGTTGGAGTTGTTATCACGTGATCAACTGGGTCATCAGGATATATGCGAACCCTATATATCTATGGTTATAGAGTAATTGTGCCACCCAATGCTGTTTACATTGGTGATGTAATGATATGCCTTGATGCCAAAGAAGTGTTCTGATCTCTTCTGTCAGCTTGCTGCCCTGGTGTGCCAAAAGACTCGAAGCTGTTACGAGAACCAGGCTGTTCTGTCTGTGTGTACATATGTGCCTGTCACATAAGTTAATGTTGGATGTGGTGAGTTTGTTTGGCTTGGAAGTGAAACCTGGTGGTTTAGGACAGAGTAGACGTTTGAGTCAGCAGTTTGAGGAAATACTTGTTTGTGACACTTAGGCTTACTAACTTCCTACATGTAAAAATGGATGATTACCAGATCTGGCATATGCCCTATGTCCTTTTAAAAACTTGATGACCACTAAACAATAGGCCTATGTCCTGATCCTGGAATCTGTGAAAGACCACAGGGAGCTTTCCGTTTTACCTTAAATTGAAACTGCAGCGATTTATGAAGTGCACATCCTTCTAATAACCTGATACAATCGCCAAGCAATGTTTCTACCTTAGTTTTCCAAAGCCTCCCACAACACAGCAATTTCCTTCTTTGAATTCTCCGAAGTAAATGACCACTGTTTCGAGATCCGTTAGCCTACTAATTACCCCTGCACCGGCAGTGAAGGGACAATCAAGATGACAGGTCTGGAATAAGTGTTGAAGGATAAAGAATCATTGCAGAATGGCAGGCCTTTTTCAACGTAAGTGACTGCTTTTAGGGGGTTGGTGATATAAATAAGGAGAAATATTGAACTCTTCATTGCTTATAGTATAATGTTTACAGACGAATCATGTGCAGGAGATACTAGATCGGGTCAAAATAGTTGCTGGAACAAACTAAGCCAAATCTGAAAAAGTGCCGCCTACTCCAAGGTGGTGTAAGGTTGCTTCTTTGCAGCCAATTGACTCCGACCGTGGGCATTGGTGTGCCGTTTTCCCCTGAGCAACACTGGCTGTTGTTAAGCCCGTGGTGTTATCTGTCTGCCGAAACTACTACATGTTCTGGCTTGAACGGCATAAATAGAGAACTCCCACGATGAACTGGGTCAAATGCGGAAGCCAGAGAATGAAAATACAAGAACATTACCGGTATTACATTATAGTAAAAGCTTAACTGAAATGCGATATATTATGAATTTCACAATACTGATGAATGATCAGCTCCAAAAATATATATATTGATGGCTTGTTGTGAAGTTTAATCAAATGGTTGTGCACTAAATTAATATTTGCGTGTTACACATCAAAAAATTACAGACCACCTACCATTAGCAAAATGGAGCTCAGGTGAATGATCATTATTGAATGATCATGAAATGGATTTCATTTTTGAATTGTATATGCGTAAGCTTTGTTGTCTATACTGCAGTCTGTATGCTATTTCAGTCTACTTGGTTTTCGTTGCATACTGTTAAGGAATTAGTCCATGTTAAGAAATTAAAGTAAACTACAAAAATACTTCCAAAACCGCTAAGACAGTTTTACACTGAATAACAATGAGCCCTGACCACAACAGGCGTACCCCACTTTCAAGGTACCACCCATTAGAAAAACTGTGACCTGTGTCTTATTACCTTTTTTTTGGAGCCGAAAATTACAGAAGTTGCTGATTTGGATATTGCACGTCAATATCGCAAATCTCAAACACCATTTAATTAATCATGCATCTCTACCTTTGGAAAACTGGGCCCAGAACTAGCATGCCCTACGCATAAATAACTTCATTTAAAATAAACTATTGTGATATGGATACTTAAATGTTTTACCACAACAAACAACTTCTGAAACTAGCTCAGGCTCACATATGTCCACTTCACTCTCTTTATCAAATTAGCCACACCCAGTAGGCGGATACTTGCATTGTAATTGAAGGACACAGGAGCAGCAATTAGTTCCTTGACAGGTCAATCTTGGTCTCCATAGTCTATTTAACATCCTTTCTTGACCTCTGTTGGTTCTGCAATGCTTTCATGACTGTCTTATTTAAAGCCAAATTATTGGAACATAAAACACATGCCAAAAGAAACAGATATCTGATTCACAGCAGAAAAGGATGTCTGTTTCTTTTTTCTTGACAATAGGGAGTTTAAAAAAATCATGACTAATAGGACTTTGAAATGGGAGACTAGAAAGACATGATCAGCCAGCATTGAACTTGCATTCCCATCGACTTGGATCAGAAGCAGCGATGTGAGTAGGTTTTGAAATGATGATATCCTGTGTATAGGATGGTACGGCTTCTCTCAACCCGCTTTGAGCTCCACTCAGTCATTCATAGGGTTTCCATTAGGAAAATGCGGTGCTGTACATTTGACTGGCAGCAATTTAATTTGTAAGAAATGAGACATTTACTGGACCCATTGGCATTGGTTGCGTAACCTACTCATGGCTTCCGCCCACAGTGCTCAAAATGACGTGCATGTAGACTGTGGTAATAGGACATGCTAACATTCCATTAAAAACATCCTAACAGCAGACCTGATATGAGATTTATAGTCACATTGCTCTTTTAGATAAGCCTTTCAGTTCTTATTAGCCAGTGTTCGTCATGCTAATCAGATCCTTCTCACTGGCATTGCAGCTTCAGGGATGCGTTATCAAACACACAGTGTTCTGAGGAACACTGAAGATAAGTGTCCACACTTGCTAAAGCTACAATTACCCGTCGTAGAAATGTTGACCTATTCTATTTGTAGAATTTATTGAATTTAACATTCAAACTTAAATGTAGGGCCCCTATAACGTTTTTCTGCAAGATGGGGGAGAACCCAAACAAACCTTGCCTCGGGTCAGAAAGCTAATGACGGCCCTTTTGCTAGGCAGTTTTATTTCCTTGTCCTTCTATGGGCATGTTTGTCGATTTTGGCAAACTGAAACCCTGGTTAGACAATGACATTGCACATTTCCCATTTATTTAACACTGACATTTTGAGATTTTCATGAGATTTTCATCCGTTGATGACATTTTCTGTACTTGCGTTTCAGCATATGTGGCCCAGGCCTACTGATTCATGGTATTTGCAAAGAATTGACAAAAGTATCCGTGAGGTAGTGGTGCTGTATAAAATACCTAGGTGATAACATGGCTGCTCCGAAGATGTACCTCAATGCAACACTTTCATTGAGGTCAGGTATTGTTTCTCCATAGAGGGGAACCGCGTCAATAAAGAGCTTTTTTTTAACAAAAAAAAACATTTTTTTGTTTAATATATCTAACTACCAGGAAAAGGAAAACGGTCTTGATTGAAATCGGTTTAATTGCAGTGAACTCTCAGCCCGGGTTTCCCCAAAGGGAATATAACGACATGAGAAGCCCTCTGACTGTTTGGCCCATCTCTGTGTGGGCCACAGATTGAGCTATGAATGTGAATGGTGGTGGACCTACAGTGCTCTGGAATATATCTGTTTATCTAGCACACAACTGTACGTATGTGCATTTGTTAACAGATATTACTGTATATTGTTTCTGTTTCGTCGTACTCCGCCTATACACAGCTTGTTTAATTATTCAGTCTCCTAGTAAGTCCTTCACCCATTTTGTCTGTCTCCTCTCTCATTTGCACACTCTTTCGCTGTCTCTCTGACACACACATTCACCCTAAGGCTTCAGCAGATGGATGCCTTATCACATCAAAGCTCTATATTGTAATATCTGATCCCAGACCATATGCCATTTGAGCTATATGCAACAGTAGTATTGAACTCACTTTCTTATGAATGTAATCTATATTTCCTTTAGGCGACAAGAACATTAGGTTAAATCTGGGGAACATTCCTGCTTTCTGTTTCCCTACACTATCTCTTATGCTTTCAAATCAGTTGGAAGTTTCCACTTGTCTGTTTTATCTTTCCCCTTATTCTGGCAACTTGAGTTTACGTGAGCTTATATTTACATTTGTACATTTTAGTAATTTAGCAGACACTTATCTATAGCAACTTACATTTAGTGCATGAATTTTAAGATAGCTGGCTGGAACAACCACACAGTATCAGGGACTACATTCTACTCAGTTAAGTAGATATCAACAAAGTAATGCGCAAAATGGAAAAACTAACTGTAATAGAAATTGCAAGCATTAGAGCTTGAGGTTCATTTGCAGTTGTAACACATTACTGACTATCACTATTAGAATTTTAACTGATTCAAATGACAACTAGCTCGACCCAGCTAGTTACTTAGCCTAAATGTCATGTGAAAATAATTGAACCCCTATCCAGAATAATGTGGATATTTATTAACTGCATGTACAGTGAAATATTTGATTTGTTTTCAAGTCTATTTATTTTGCATGCAGTTGGCATGATTTCTGTTTAGTTTTTCATGACAAGAATGAATGTGAATTTTGCTTAAGATCACCTAGATAAACAAATACTTCTAAAATCCCTTTGAAGTCCAGTCGTATTTTCAACATTACTTGAAAACTCTTTATATTCCTTTATTTCAGGCAGAAGACTTTGTTCTTTTTTCACTTTTCACTGTCCACACACAGAGCATGAAACTGGAGCCAAGACTGCCTCTAAAATTAGATCCTAAGTTTGGATTTGCCTAAAGGAACAAGGCTGTCTTATCCACGGCTTGGTCTGTGTATAAGACAGTTGTAGCAGTTGTAGCACATTACTGTCTTATACACAGCCTGGTCTGGCCTTTTGAGCCAACATTGTACTCTCTGGTCCGGCCTGTTAAAAGAGCATTGTACTCTCTGGTCTGGCCTGTTGAGCCAACATTGTACTCTCTGGTCCAGCCTGTTAAAAGAGCATTGTACTCTCTGGTCTGGCCTGTTGAGCCAGCATTGTACTCTCTGGTCTGGCCTGTTAAAAGAGCATTGTACTCTCTGGTCTGGCCTGTTGAGCCAGCATTGTACTCTCTGGTCTGGCCTGTTAAAAGAGCATTGTACTCTCTGGTCTGGCCTGTTGAGCCAGCATTGTACTCTCTGGTCTGGCCTGTTAAAAGATCATTTTACTCTCTGGTCTGGCCTTTTGAGCCAACAGCCCTCTCTGGTCTGGCCTTTTGAGCCAACACAGCACTCTTTGGTCTGGCCTTTTGAGCCAACGTAGTACTCTCTGGTCTGGTCGGAGTGTATACTGACCTTAAAACAGAACACTATCATCCATGGAGGTCACCTGACACAAACTGCAGGCAACAGGAGTCCTAGTGTCCTTTTCCGTAATTTAACCGTTGGTCTTAACTGTCCACTGAGACAGACATACAGTGTGATTTTATTGGGTTAGCCTCTGTGTTTGTGTGTCTGTTGGGTCAAAACACAGAACTTACTTTAAAGCAGACAGAGCAAATGAGAACCGGCCCTAAGTGGACCTTTAAAATGAGTCCAGGGAAACAAACACAGTGAGATTATGTTAAGGCCTAGGTCTAGATGGTTTCTTAATGTCTCGGTCATGTTTCAATAGGCTAGGTCTAAGACTATGTTTGTTCATAATACCAGTTTATCCTTTTCATATAGGAATTCCAGGACTGTTTCAGTGTTGTTTTTGAAAATAATTCTGTAATGCTTATATAGTTGCCGTTTATAAAGGCATTGTAGTAGACTGGAAATCTGAAACGTTTACAGTGCAACGGATCTTGCAGAGTTGTCAAGAACAAAGAACACAGATAAGCTTTCGCAAGTGCATGAACTTCTAACATTATGTTTATGGACGACAGAGTAGTGACAGCCTTGTAGTGTGGGCTAACAATTTTTGGCAGTGTTGCCAGTTGAGGTGGTTTCCTGGCTTATTGGGTTATGTGTAATTACAGTGTGTGGGCAAAAATGAGCTTGGGCAGGTCGATTTACATTTAGGTTTGTATAGAAAAAAACAATAACTGAACAATAACTCGCAGAGTCCACAGTTTTTTTTTGTGGACTCTGCGAGTTATTGTTCAGTATACTGTCAATGAAATCTGGCAACACTGATCATTGGCTTGCTAATACAGCCTCAAGTGTTATAGAACGTTCTACAGTATATACTGTAGAACGGTAGGCTGAACACTTACTGAAGTATGGTGACATAGGCCAACTTGAAGCAGACTGACCATAAGTTAGCTCATAAACAGAAACCTTCTATTTAGCTATTAGTTTAATTAAAAGACTAAAATAACTTCCCTCCTCGACATAAACATTGTCGAAGGTGTGGGATTGCTAACAAGCTAAATGAAGGTTGTATAAAACAACTCAGACATATCTAAAAAAAATATATCAAACACAGTGCGGAACCATCAGGGCCCTCTATGCCCTAGGATAGATACAAATCTGTTTTTTATCTATAATAACTTGGAATTTTGTTTTCATTGATTTAATCTTTTTTTCTTAATTGTAATGATCTTCCTATTGAATTTCTTCGGTTTGTGTTGGAAGAAGGGTTAATATCCACGAGAAAAAAATATCCAATCTGAATTTTTCTTTGGTAGTCTCTTGGTAGAAATAATTTAGCTGGCCTCAACGCTCATATTTTCTTGGCCCTCAGGCTTTAAATAGAAGGCACCAGCCAACGTCATTGACATTGACGTCAATTAGAGCACCATTTTGGAATAACAGTAGTATCAACCAATCACAAATTGTCTTGTAATAGGTGGGACAATTATATGATGCCTCAAGGCCCTCTAGAGGGACTAAGTATACGTCAATAATTCAGAGCCAATCGCGATCCTTATCTTGTATTCACGCTTGAGCCTAGCTAGCTGGCTAGCTTTTTGCACTGTGTGTACGATGACCCGACTATCAGACCTGGCTGTGTAAAATAATTTGTAAAATATTATTTCAACTTTAAATCACTGATTGTGGTAAAAATAAAGGTAATGATGTTGCAATTGGAAGTACTGGGTACATGACATCTCGTGTTGTGGTGCATTTTTTTGTTGTTGCATGCTGGAGATAGAACATGGAATACAGCGCATCTTTTTTTCTCTCTGACAGAACTTACTGTCTGTGGTCTTGAAACAATGTGAGTAGTTGTGTGGTTGAATTTTTTACGGCACTGTTTGAGTGACTGTTTTGGCAAATGTTTCGTTGACACAACGGTATTTTCTTCTAACATGGTTCTGCTATCGATATTTGCAACCGTTGTGTACGTGTGCTGCTTCTGAGCCACAGCCGAGGCGTGGCTTAGGACCGTTTGACTCTGTCATCAAAGAATTGCTTCTCCTATATAGATCTGTAAAAGAAAGGTCTCAAGTCATGCTCTGTATACACAGGCATCTGAGTTTTCTATCTATATGTTTGACGTCAGATCTTTTTTCCGTTACTGAGGGCCTAGCTCCAATAGTCACAGTTTGCCACTGATCAAACAGACCCATATGCAGCGCTTTCTAGCTGGTTACAAGGAAGTTGATGTAGATTGTTTGCTATCATAATACCATGCCATCGAAACTGGCAATTAGATTTTTAGATATGCTCAACTCGCAGCTAGTTTTTGCGTTATTCAAGTTTGAACAGGTTGTATGGTCAATTTTATAAAACGTGCATTGTTACAGTTTTCCCTCGTTAGTCCTGTATTGTTGTTCTTTTTTCCATTAGTCCCACATCCTAAACGTGTTTGGCAAGTATACTGTGTGTAAGTTATTACAAGTCAGTTGGATGTCAGGATAATATACAGTATACCTGATCATCACATATTCTGTACTTTCTGTAATAAAATGCTTTGCATACCATGCGGACTGTGCTCGTCACTTTTTTTTTAATCCCTGGTAAAAAAAAAAAGCCTTTTGGGGGCCCTAAGCAAAATTTTATATGGGGCCCTTGATGGATGCGTTTAATTAAATGATTGCCACTAGAAAAACTGCTTTAAAGAAATGTTTTTCAGGCTACAGTACAGATGATGGCTGACTGTTAGCCGTATAGTAGTTGGCTTGCAGACACATAACACAAGTGATTAATGTTGACAGCCAGCATGCCAAGTGAATATTTAGAACGACCACCCCATACTTGTCTACTGTTTTCCCCTGCCCACATGCCCTGGAGGACTCCTGCAACCGAACTGACACGACTGAGGCATAGTGAACATCAATATTGATGATGTTCTTTTCCGCATGGATACTTCGGATTGAAAGACCGTCAAAAAATCTGTGGGACCGATTTGTAATAGTCATAATCTAAACATTGACCATTCGTTATATAACTCCTTTAACAACTTAGTATACAACTCTTTTTAAGATGCTTTAAAAATATCAGAATGGGGTCACAGCCAATGTTCAAAAGTCTCTGAAAGCTTCACCAGTGGTTCTGTTCTGTCAGTGCCTATCTTTCTGTGAAACTCGTCCTGTGATATTATTCATTAGGACTGTGAGATGATGCCTCTCCTTTTGCTTCCCCCTCAGTCCATCCTGCTGCTAGGGTGTGTGGCTCTAGCCTGCCTGGCTCTGGACCTCCTGTTCCTGCTCTTCTATTCCTTCTGGCTGTGCTGCCGGCGGAGGAAGACGGAGGAGCAGCCCAACGCCGACTGCTGCTGCACAGCTTGGTGTGTCATCATCGCCACCCTGGTCTGCAGGTGAGTTCCACATGGAAGATACACTACTGATCACCGGCAATGAGCCGGGCCATTCTTCATTTCGACATGTAAAGGCTTAGGCTGCCGACAGCAAGGCAAGGATTAGCCATGTTCACCGTCGACCTTTGACCTCCTCCAATGGCTTTGGATTTGATAAGCCCCTGAAGTGCAAAGACAGACATCCCATTCGACACATGTGATTCAGCAGTTTGGGCCTCTAATCTCGTCCTTGATGCATTTGGTATCTAATGCCGCATTTCCATTGGTGGTTTACCCCGCTACCAGGGTTACACCGATGATTTATGCTAATGTTGGCTCTAGACTTTCCTGTTTTGACTATATATTTTGCACCAAGGACTTGAGGGGCTCAGGTGGGGAGGGAGGAGTAAACCATAAACGCAATTTGGTTTTCCGGTTACAAAAAATAAAAGGCAATATTTTTCTGGTAGTAAAATAAAATAAACAGTAACGCCATGCTCAGTTTGTTTACAATATGGTGTTTGAACTTGAGTAATAAAACTAATTTCTTCCTCAAACTCCTGTGACTGGCCAAAACTATCTACCTTTAATAGAAGGATTTGGGAGAATTCTGAGGTAATTTTGCGTTGCTATAGGTTCTGCAGGCTACGTCTCGGACTCAGCGCTCTGGCATCGTACCAACTTCGGTCGTTCCAACTATTTCCGTTCTGAGTCTTTGCTTCCCTGTACTGTTGCTTTATTTTCTTTATTTTATCAGGGATCTATTTGTTAGATTGGATGAAAACCATCACAAGAAGCCTAAAGCAAACGGTACACATCGCTATTCGCGTTTTCACCACACGTAACACGTCAACCCGCAAACCCTGCCCTAAGTCCTAAAGTCCGGGGCTTGGCACCAAGTGAGAGCCGGGCTACTCGGCCCACGGCCTAGTGGCCGACTGGCGCTGGCCCGTGTCAATGGAAACAGAAACATTTCTGGACTTTAGGGTAAAACACCAGTGTTTGGCACCAGTGGAAACGAGGCATAACACTCTGAGATGAATGGGCCCCGCCCACGGTGTCATAGGTGACTGGATTTTGAGACCTCCCAACATGCCCTCTGGCGTAGTCTGCCAGAGGGCATGTTGGGTTGTTTACACTGCTGGGGATCTGAAGGAGGGCAGAGCTGTGAGCCGGCGTCTCCTCAGTCATCATGGGGAAAGGAGATCATTGACGTACACTCTTTGACTCTTGTAATTTTTACATTTCTCCTTCAATGGAGGTAACGAGAGAACCCGTATGTGACATTGGACTTCAAAGGTTGCGTGGTGTAGTCCCACAAGACCCCCAAGAATTATACTAAACCATGACCCAAAAAAACATAATCCCATTGTGACATGATTCGGTTCTGTATAGGCACAAAACTCTCTCCTGTTAAGTGGTTTGTTTTATTTAAGTTCCTTGTAGGGTGTGGGTCTCTGTAAAAACACAGCACAATAAACAGTACATGTGAGTAGGACTTTGACAAGCATGGATCATCACTGTTTATCCACAGAGTTTGCCTCTGGTAAAAACGTTTTTAACGAATGTGCACTGAGCAACTCATCTCAATGTGCACTGTGCCCATTGTTAACCGTGATCACTGAAATGTAAGACGGATGACATCATGTGTTTTCAGGTAGGCCCTGTAGGGTGTAGCAACTGGAAGACGTTGCAGATTTCTTACTAAAATTGTTGTATTTTTAGAACTAATGTCTTCCTTCCTTCATTGGAGCTGTCACTTGGATAGTGCTTGGTGTTAACGTCTCCTTGTCTGGTGCCTTATTTACACAATCTGGCTGCTGTCTCCTCAAAAAACAACCCTGAGTTCTTCCCTGAGGCATGAAACCACAAATCTCTCTACCGTGTACTTATTTTTCTGCCTCAATGAAAATACCCCCACTTATTAATGCAGTACAAAGCTGTAATAGAAGAATAAATATCAGCATTTGTCTGTTCAGCCCGGCTAGGCATAATTAAACAAAATATAGCTGCAGTATTTCATGGATGAGTTTTTTCACTTAATAAACAAAAAATATAGTTGTTGTGGTATTGATTTTTTTTGGAGAAAAACCGTTAATATGGTTGTCTTGGTCTGACTATTATAGAAACAGATTCAAAGATTTATTCTAATGCATTAACTAATACCACAGCAGAACGCTGAATAAGTGGAACAACTGAATGTTGGAGAGGCATTTTTGTCTGAAACAGTCTAACTTGTCTAACCAAACACCATGTCCACATTGATATGCACTGTGACAGGCATAATGATCATGAGCTTCTGAGGCATCTTCTCTGCGGGTAATCATGAGGGATTGCACTGGCAAGTAATGAAACTGTTAGAACGACAAAGGCTTTGCAGCATTCAAGCCAAATAAGCGGCCACAGTGTTGTGCATGGCAACACTCTGTTTCAGAAGCCAATGTAGGACACGGTGAACACCATGAGGGCTGGTACGTGGCAGAGGAAGACCGGCAAACGGCTCCTTTGGCAGTTTAGTCATCTAGTAGACGTTGTACATTTTGCCGGGGACCCGCTTTGAACGAGCCCACTGACAATAAGTACCATAGGATCTTTATTGACCACGGAGAGTCAATTTTGTTTGAAGTCCTAATCCAAACGACAACACACTATGCAGAGCAATGTCCCCTTCACTGCCCTGGGGCATTGGGATTAGGCCAGATGGAAGAGTACTCCCTCCTGGTGCTCCAGAACCACTTTCAGCAGCAACTTTTCTCCCATCTGAGCTCTGCTGCTGCCCAGGGCTCTTTTAATTATCTCGCCTAAAACAACAGTGTGGTGAGGTGTATTCATTCCTGTGGTAAGGAATGACGCTACCGCAGCACAATCTGCCAGTCTCGCAGACCTGGGAGACTAGGTGGCCTACTACTTCAATGAGATGACTAAAACTATCACATTGGGGTAAATGCCAGTTTACAGTATGCCCTACCACTAGCAAAGGGGGTCTTTGTCTAGTTCAGCGGTGAACCAGACCAAACTGCCGTCTGTGTCCGAGACAGGGGCTCCCCTACCACTGGCTAACATTGCTGTCTGGAAGAATGACAGGTGAACATGCCACAGTCACACGAAAACGACTCCCGGGCCAAACGAGGGGTCATATTCTGATATTCTAAGTGGCTGCGGCAGGATGAACGAGCACTTGTGTCTGTCAGAATAATGCGCTCTGTTGTGCTGTCTCCTCCATTGTGAGGGTTCTCCTCAGACAAAGCCGTTAGGCAGACTGACCAACGCGGCGTCCCGGGGATCCAGTCCACTTTGCCCTGCGTTTATGAAGGGTGGAGGGACGGCCGCTACCCAGCCTTCTGTTTCTACGGGCTGCTACCCAGATGGAGGATGTTGACCCGCTGAACTGTGATCATGTCTCACCTGCCGCGACCCCCCCCCCCCCCCCCCCCCCCCC